>SDVV010015848.1:0-14413 GCA_016164225.1 Gammarus roeselii | reverse complement strand
TCGCTACTGTACAGTAGCGAGCAAATATTCGTTTATGGTTAGTTGGTAATCGTAAAAACAAATTCGACTTCATCCACCTGGAATTTAACTTCTGAACGGGTAGTATTTATCAAATTTCCGAGGAGTTAAAATATAAAGCGGAAAATGGACATTGAAGATTTCACTTAGTTTTAAATCATAAACGAATTTTTGCTCGCTACTGTACGTATAGACATACAGCCGTTTTCCCCTAGTAAGGAGGGTGGCTAAGTTAAGCTGACACAGAGGGGGGAGGCGCCCAATCTCCCCGCCACAAGACCGCCGTGTCCATGCCGAGGCTCGAACTCGCAACATGCAGCACCAGAGGCTGACACTGCAGTCGGACACTAACCACTCGGCCACGGGGCTACCTAAACTCAATTTTCAGCTTTTGTCTCCATACCCTCAAAAAATATAGGCAAGAAGATGGGCTAAACTAAAGAGAATGCCTTAGGGAGAATTACTAAGGGAATATTGCGTACTGCGATATTCTCTGGTTAGGTTAGGTTTGGTTGAAAGGTTAATGCTAAAATATAAATGTCTAGACATTCCCAGTTAAACTAATTATTTATTATTTGCTTCCATGTTCCACCGGAGTCCCACCAGTTAAAACTAATAAGGCACAACATTGTTTGGACAACACTTTCAGCTTTGAGTAGCTTAGATTAGTTACATTAAGGGGTCCACTCCAGCTCCAAGTAGCGAACGTTGTGTAACAGCTTGAAACACGCATCAATTCGTTATTGAGGTATAACGAAATGAAAGGCTATAGGTGCAGTGTCAAGCAACAACTACCGTCAACAGCCAGCACTCCGAAATTGAGGGCCCCCAAAACTGAAGTATAGATGCAATACCGAGAAAAAGTTGTACATGATTCAGGCGTTACAAATCACTTGGATGATACAATTTTAGTACGATTAAATTTAGACCATATGTAGAATATATGGACCAGTAATGCTGTCATATCCACACAATGATCGAATTCACGATCACGTGGCATAGCTAGTTATACATCTACCGGTACGTTCATTTCTCGGGGACTTATGTAGTTAGGGTGTTGAACTGATAAAGAGTCAAATAAATAATAACGAATGAACCTTTGATACGCTTTGAATATGAAAGTAAACGTGATCTCAAATTAACATGAACAATGAAATAATAACCAAAACCATGGATACTACAATAAGGGGGCAATACACCAACATTTCAACAATAATAGGTTATGGTATTGTTCACGGCATGGTCAACTTAGCACGTTGGTACTGAAGAAAACATTTGTAAAAATGGGGACAAAAGTCGCAATGTGATCACATTTTTTACGGAATTCACATCATATGCGCCGCTACAAAAATTCGTGATCAACCTATGTACAGTAGCGAAAGAAAATTCGCTCATGATTAATGATCAAGTTGAATATTCGATTATCAATTATCGCTCGAACTAAGAGCTCATTGGAAATTTAATTCATATTATCCATCAAGAAGGATGGTCCAGATATAAAACTAAGAAATTTCCTTATAAAGTTAATTTCACGTGGGAAAAGCCTAGTTTGTTTTTTATAGACCAACCATAAACGAAATTCTTTCACTACTGTACACTAGTTTACAGAAGCTGTAAATAGCACAACACGAATTTAACATCAATCTATGTCGAGATCCTAACACTATAAGCTCATCTTTAAAACAGAGCAAGTAATCCTTAAAATTCAGTGCCCATTCCATTACAAAAAAAGAACAATCGCACGCGTCAACTGAATAATTGAACGCGCGCAGTAACTTCCAAAGCAAACCGGAAATTTTCTGTCCATTTTTCATGACACTTGCGTTAATCAAATGTGGTCGAAAAATGATTGAATATCGTGGGTTTGGTTAATAAGGTACATACTGTATCAAATACAATGTGAGAAAGACTGCAATTGCATCATGACCTCGATTACCGTACGACGTGTTGTTCGATAGCTGTGCTACAGCAAGATATTAGTATCACATGATCGTGAAATCTCGTACGGATAGTTTTAGGGTAGCTTTCTTTTTCTATCCAAGGATACAGTGTGCCCCAAGCAATTGGCTTTGAAATTGATCGAAGAATGCATGCTGAAGGAGTATCTTGGATAAACAAAAATTGCACATTTTAAATGCTACCTACGAACGCGGTTAAAAAGAACGGCCAATGGGTATTTTCAGCAATGGAGCAGCTAGCGTCCCCGATTATGCATTATCTCATCAGCCATGTCGGCAAGGCATGTCAGAGCGAGGAGCGAGGTGAGTTATTGGTTTATAGAGAGCGGGTCTGACACAAGGCTGCGTTATGTCTTCCTGGCTGTTCAATCTTTACAAGGATAGAGTGATCAGGGAGGTAGACGCTAGTGTATTGGGTCATGGCATGAAGCTGTTGGAAACTAATGAGCGGGGTTGGCAGTTGAACCAGTTACTGTTGGCGGATGATACGGCCCTTGTGGCGGAATCGGAGGAGAAGCGGTGTAGGCTATTATCTGAGTTTGGTAGAGTGTGTGAGATGCGGTAATGAGCTGTAGGACGTTGGGGATGAAAGCAAAAAAGAGGACTGTATGAGCGTGTAGGTTGAATGTTTTCGAGATGGGTTTGAGGAGCAAGGCTGGTGTGACGCTGAGACAGGATCAATAACGACTTGGTGTGAGCTAGAACGGGTATGGTGAAGAAGTTGGACGACAGAGTTGATTCGCGTGTTCTGAGATGGTTTGGATGGATGAAAAGGGTGTTGAAGGCAGAAGCCAGTGGACGTAGGCCTAGAGAGAGACCGAAGTTTGGGTGGATGGATGGTGTGAAGCAAGCGTTAAGAAGGAGAGACTGAATGTGCAGGTAGCGAGAGAGTGTATAATGAATAGGCGTGAGTGGAGAATTATTGTGAATGAATGATGTTTGACGCTGCCCTGTTGTACTTTCTCCCCTTGGCATCTCGTGTAGAGGCTGGATGGTCATGGGCGGAGCTAGCCCGGTCATCATGACACGGCAGGGGTTAAATAGTCTCATTGTCGGGCCCTGCTGCCGACACTAACCTCGGACCGCACTCATAACCCGGATTGTGTATTGCATTGCAGGATCTCCCGGCCGGACCATTTTGCGGAAAAAGGCTAAGTTGTGTGCGTGTATGAGAGGAGTGTGAGGTGCGCCTTGCCGTCGGCCACCCCCCTTTCTGTGGAATTCGACCTAGTGTCTGTATCTGTATCATTAGCCAAATGAGACACTCACGGCCTATTAAAGGTACTATCATGAGCAAAAGTAGTTAGCTTGTTTTCACGTAGAAATTTCAACATTCATGCAATGAGATTGTATGCATACACATAGTGCTGTTTACTTTTTTTCATGAGAAAAACGTTTACTCATATATATTAACAAACATAGAACATGCTATCCCTTTGCAGGGATGTTGGAATCAAAACGCAAAATTATGGTATTTGCACTCACGGTGGTACATTAAATATATACTTCGAATTCACGTGCATCGATCATATTACCTGAAGCCGGTAGAATTATGCATGACAAAAGTATTACGTGAAAGACAGTAACCAACAATTTTTTTTTTCTAGCAATACAAATAACTGTAGTGCAGTTCAGGGTAGAACTTCAAACTCACTCTGCAGATGGAAGTGAGATAAGGTGAAGGCTACGGGCGTGTAGCAGCGAGCTCACGGAGCCCTACTTCTTGAACTGTAGCTGGTAAAGGTCCGGGCGTCTTTGCTGTGTCAAAGGAATGTTCTTGCGAATACTCTGCAGTTCATTCAAATCTGAGTGAGGAGAAGAAAAATTTCAACTGCCTGTTACGTTTGAAATAATGATCTCATGAAAATATTAATTAACCTTTGTCAGAAACTCGACATTTTCGAGTTGAAGCACGGGTGTACGAGGAACGCGTTTTTTGCCCAAACAACCTTGCTTTAAGAAGTTTTCGGTATTTTTCGTCGAGAAAACAAGGATCATTACTCGAAAATGTTGCTCTGAGCGATAGGGTCAAAGGTCTGAATAGTGCTGTTGTTGTTGTTGCTTCCATGTTCCACCGGAGTCCCAACGCGAAGTTAACGCTGACTCCCCCGTAGGGTCTGAATAGTGCTTATCCATTTCGTGGATGAAATACGACACGAACGTGATGCACCAATTAGTATGTTAAGCAAAAGGTCCTTGTACGGCATCAGTCTAAACGATTGGATTAGTTTAAGGGGACCATCTAAACTAGAGCTCTGAGGCGAACCATTGTGAGCTCTTCAGTAGGGTTTGAAAACGATTTAGGGAAAAGGCAATGGAAGCAGAGGCGCATCTCATAATATTGGTATCCAGTTCAAAGTCCAAACATGAAGGTCAGCTTGTACCGTTTTTGTTGTAACTGTAAGATATTACTTGATGACCAAATGAATATCAATCTTGACCTCGACTTAGTAACATAACTTGTGTAGAGGTTCTGCACCGCTGACCGCAAGATGGCGTCAATGCTTGTCAAGCTGCTGGACGCTAACGAACTTGATCTTGTTGAGTCCCTAAATCGGCTGAATTATCATTATACAGATATCAAGGAGATTTAGATGCCATAATCTTGATACGACCCTTAATGAACATAAAAAATACGATTTTGTACGACGATATGGCACCTAACAAGCCCACCAGCAAGGTTTTGGGTGCTGCCATGTCGTTTCTATTAGTGGCGTTTTCAAAAAAAGAGTAATAGTCTATTTGAAATCAGGAGAATAATTCAAACAAATCAAAACGTTTCAACTTGTTTCAGGGTATCACTGGAAGCAAATTCGTTGGTGCCCACCAGCTCAACAACCATTAATGTCATCTTGAAATCATCGATGCAAACGCTCCATAGCATTGTGGCGGAATTTTAACTTTAGATCTTAATCGTTCCAGGCCAGCAAGTGATTTGCGTCTCATATCAAGTTTCCTTTCATTTTAGAGATACGCGTGTTTTCATTTTGAACCCTATATTAAGCATTACCACAATAATTACAAGATTAGGCGTTATCAACATTCGCAGACGATGCTAAATCTTGCATGTGATGGCATAAGCACCATGAATTCCTCCAAGATCCACTCCGATCTTGATCTACACGATCTGCTGCTGTTGAACGAAAAACGTGAAGAGTGACTACAAACAAAACTGAGCATCGACCACAAGCAGTCTTAGGACCCTCACCGATCTCGGCGTAGACGATCTGCTCTGTCTCGTCCGCCTCGCCGACCAGGCAGCCCCAAGGGTCGACACACATGCTGTGGCCGTAGGCGATGTAGTCAGCATTGATGTCACGGGCGGGAGAGACGGTCGCCACGTACACCTGCGGTAAGCACAAACAAGCACAAGGTAATAAATACGACATATTGTAACTAGAAGAACTACTTTTTGCTTATATGAGCGCAATTTGACACTTAGTTGCACGGGATGGTGTCGATAACTTTGAACGTAAATGAAGAAACAATTCAGGTTTAGAAGGTGGATTGCAGAAGTGGGGGTCTAAAATTCCTGCATCGATAGTACGCTCGTTTGGCGAAAAACTTATTTAGCTGAAATTTAGTATAGGTTTAGATTGAAGGGTACAGGACCTACCCACTTAGTATATTTAGCCCTTGGACATTTCTTCATGTTGTTGTCAGTGACGTTTTCAATCGACTTGAACATGACAATTGTAGATACCGTCTCAGAATCTTGATCCGTAGATATTTTATCCACCAGTTAATCGGCAGCAATGCTTCGCAATGCAATGCTGCTGTGTCACATGCATTGATGTTCCATGTATAATGGGTGCTGGACATATGACCTCCGTATTGAACCTGTGATTGCATGGGGAAGAACGGATGGGTCATCACGTCATTGGCCATTTTCCAGTGTGGAGGACGCGACCGTATCTTCAAGGACAGACAAAAAAAATACGATGCTTCCAGGCCTATTAAGTCAACACTTGAGAGATACCAGGTAATTTATGAAACAATGGCGGATAACAATCACGAACGAAACAGACCATTAAATTTTACGTGCATTTGCCGACGAAGTTCAAAACAAAATAAGACTTTCCAAAAATATGTTGAGATTAATTTTCTAAGAAGATGCATATTAATTGCTGACAGGTTTTCCCCCTTATCAAAGAATTTCAACCAGGATGCAAGGCCCTATTAGGAGACTCCTGACAGGCATTGTTGTTTTAGAGTACAGCGCAAATAAAAACATTCTTAGTATTTCAAGTCCTCTCTTTCGCATGTTAGACGTTTGTCAATAAAGTAGGACTTCTGCAAGTAATTTTTTTGTCTAGCCATACACAGGCTTCTTTCATTAGATTTTTCAATCTGATGCGAAGTACACAGTAATGAAAATCTTCATCATAAATCTATACTCAATCAGCCTCAAAGAGAGGCAACATTTAAAGGGACAACACAGCAACTGGTCACAATAATTTTGAAGGAGCCATTTTTTTTAAATGAAGACTCCTTGCATATGTTCAGATTTAGGATACGGCACAGCTGTTATTTAGCCATGGTTTGTTCGTGTTTCTGTTCGTGTTTCTGTTCGGCCTTCTTATCTTACCTGGTTATCTACAGCCCTAGCTTTCTGGAGCAATTCCCAGTGCGCAGGCCCCGTAGTCATGTTGAAGGCGCCAGGGTACAGAAGCAGCTGGCAACCTGGGGAAACGATGACGAGATTATAGTAGTATCTTGGACGAACAATTAGCAGCTGGTGGTGGCAAAAGTCTCAGTTCGCACAGTGAGAGTTGAAATGAAGATGGGATTCGTGATTGCTTACTAGGAACAAACTATAACACGTTTCCATCCACGGGTAAAAGATATTGCCTAATCTGGACGGTTGCTTCGATTGTTGTTAGCTGTTCAGTCATAAATAACGTGTATCGTTTACTTGCGGATCATGTTTCCGCATAGTGGACTTTAAATCGATCAAATTATAAATATAAAATACCGGTAATGATTGTTATCTCTATAAACTCGACTATTTGTTTGTACCAAAGCAACACAAAAACATTCAGTCACAAAAGTGATTCGGCATCAATGTCTGGCAGGAGGAGTTCTTGAAACGTCAGGAGGATTTCACCGACAATGTGTTGGTGTACACTCCCGCACTATGTCTAAGAAACGAATATCACAGCAGAAAAATTTGAGCCAGCATCCCTCACAGAAGGAATTTTTCCCTCGTCACGCTTAGTTCACTCACCAAGTTTGGTATAGACCTGTGCCATCTCTGAGAAGCGTATGTCGTAGCAGATGCCGAGGCCAATCTTGCAGCCATTGACTGTGAATGTGGTGAAAGAACTGCCAGGAGATAAAACTTCGGATTCCTTGAACGTGATAGAACCGGGGATGTTGATATCAAAGAGATGGATCTGGAAAAGATTTATACACTAAAATTAACAAAATGGACTCCATTAATTGTTACAAACTGACAAGATCTTTGAACTGAGGGCTAGGACAACATTCGATGTGGACTAAGATTCGAGTGTCCAGGGTTTCTAGTGCACTGAAGTCCATGTCTTTCAAGCAAAGTATGTAATAATAATATATATAAGAATAAGGAGATGACTTAATAGAAATCGCCTTCTTCTTGTATTCTAGAATACTGAAGACCAAGAATACAAGTTTGTTTCGATACTTGCAGGAATTATATACGTGTAGTGAGCATGAGAAAAAAACTACATTTTACTGTTGCAGGCAGAGATCTTTTAGATACTTTTTTTATTGCTCTGTGAAAAATTTAGGCACTTCTGGTAGGGTAGCTAATTGCTAGGGTCACTCTTTGACGTGCTGACAAAAAAAAAATTGCACTGTCGGTTGGTGCTCACCTTCCTGTGCTTGGCCACACACTCCCCCGTGGGACCGAAGACGGCGCTAGTGTTGTAGAGCTTTTCACCCTCCCGCTCAGGCATGGAGCCGCCCACCACCCACACCTGGTACTGCCGGGCTAACGCGCTCAGGAACTCCGTGGACTCGCCCGGCATCGGCTCAGCATACTCGGCAAAGTACTCTGATAGTTGTATTATAAAATGTTTACTCGAAGTGGTGCTGTTGCTGGAATTCCTAATGAGAGTTGATAGTTAATCAGTCTGATCGTAATCAGGATAATTCATTCAGCTTGAACAGACAGAAGCATTCACTACTGTTTTTTTATACCATAGAACTTTACAAGTTTATTCATAACCAGGATAATTCATTTAGCTTGATCAGACAAAAGCATTCACTACTCTTTTACTTAAACTAGCTATAGAACTTTATAAGTGTATTCATAACCAGGATAATTCATTTAGCTTAATCAGACAGAAGCATTTACTACTCTTTTACTTAGCTATACTAAAAACTTCATGACTTTATTCAACTATAGATAACTGCACAGATGTCTTTTGATAGTAGCTAAATTACAATGAAAAAAGGATGGAGACATGAAATACCTTATGCAAAGTTTTTTTTCACTGGTACTGATAAAACTATTAGTGCCAGTGGAAATATTGGTTTTTGTGGAATTGAATATTGGTTTTGGTTACAATTATTGGTACCGTACAGCTTTACATCTAACATTGTTTTCCTGACCTGGGGTGTGTTTCTATACCATGCGTTTTCTGGCAGCAAATACTAAAGTGAATGCTGTTGCACAATTCTGACCTGACTCCAAGACTGGGTAGGATAAAAAAATGTCAAGGGCATCCACAAGTCAATGATACATTGATTTTAAAGTTTTAGAGCTCATAACTTTATAAAATTAAAACAAAAATTTACAAAGATTTGATCTCTTGATTGGGTTTGACAATAATACTTGGATGTGCTGTATTAATTTTCTTTTGCATGTTGCAGATATGCTACAAGATGTTCATATTCATGGTATACATATTTGTATTATTTACATGAAGAATCCTTAGCTATACTTGAAAATTTATTCTATCTCTGTATGTGACTGCTGGGAGTTAGTGTGGATACAAGCATTATATCCCACCATCATATGCATGTGGTGGTTGCAAAGTCTGAGGGGTTGGCACACTGATTATGATCAAAAGTTTGTAGTCCCCAGAGTTTATAGTCCTCATAAGTAGGTAATGCATATTTGCACACATGTTGAGTAGCTATGCTTCCTGCATTTACACTGGATATTGTGGGGACTGCAGGCTGCTTGAATCTATTGAAAGAAGATGGACCAAAAACATTGATAAGAGTTTCTGATATGGACTAAGGTAGTTGTAGGAGGAGGTGGAACTTGTTTTTAGTCAAGGTTTGCTTTCTAAGGGCAGACCTGATAAAATGCAGCAAATTTTTGAATGATAAATCAGAAGATCTGCTGAAGTTGTTTTCATTTGCTCCTAAAATTTAATCTATTCCACTGGAGCTGCTATTTCATCATTGTTGCTCTGATGATCGTAGCAGGTCCTTCAGTGTGAGATGTATTGGTGTGTGGAATGACTTGCCTGCTGGTATAGTACAGTTGACAGAGATCATACTAAAAGCAAGCCCTAGCTTGTCTGAATGGAGATTAATTTTAGAAATTTGACTAACATAATGATGTTCAATGATTTTTTCTAGAAAATGTCATGAATAACTAAATCCCTGATTGGACAGTTGCCTTGAAACACAAATTTGTACACTGTTCAGATCATTATTTTGTCGTTTTCCTTTGAATCCGTCATGCTTTGCCCTGCCCCTCCTGTACGGGCAAGCTAACAATGACTGGCGTCAGAGCTTTAGTGCAGATACAGATACAGCCACCAGGCCGAATCCCCCAGAACGGGGGTGGCTGACAGCAAGTGCAGATAGTCCTCTTAATCTAGTCTGAACTCCTGTGGCTTTGCTGGCGTGTTGTGCAGCCAAGAGGCCACCAAAGTAAGTCTCAGTGCAATAACACCTTGTTATTGCACTTGAGCGTTCTGCTTAGCATTTTTGTTTATAATGGGGCACGGTCATGCGATATATTTATTTCCCTATAAAATTGTGAATATAAATAGCAATATCAGTTGAGATATCTTTTGCAAAATTCCAGCAGACATTCATGAGATATCACAACTAAATGTTTAGAATTTTTCAACGTTTTTTAGATTAAAATAATGGCCATCATATATTGTCAACTCAAACAGGCAATAAAATGGAAATCATTTTCAATTGGGTTACCATGTTTAATTCATCATCTAACATTTTGCTGCTTGAAAATTAACATGCGAGTGGTCTTTGAAGTTATAAGTATGTATTATGTTTCTATGTAAAGGTATGTATGGTCCTCAGAGACTCCAAGCCATGGGACTGGGTATAAACCACTCGCCGGTACTGACTTCCAACCAACGACTGTCGCCCCACCCATACCCCAAGTGAGCTGACAAAATACTCACAGCTTTTAGTACAGGCACAGTTATTGGGTGGTAAATTGATTTTCACTAAACGCAGGTTTCATGTAATTGTATGCATTAAAGATCAATTTTGGGAACAGAACTATAATAGAGGTAATAAGAAAACAGGCCTGACACTGTTCTCCCCATTATAGCAAATACACTTTCTAAAATATGTGAAGTTGTTTCAAGCCTTGGCAATATCTTCTCATTATTTTCCTTTGTTTTTTCTCTAGCTACCATGTGTACTGTAAGTAGCAATAGGGTAGTTTTCATAATATTGGACATCTCTACCGTTGTGATACCTAGACAAGTACCAATTTCAAAGTTTGTGAGAGATGCATTCTGATCGTAGGAGGCAATTTTCACGATGAGAAATACATTATTCTATTTGGAGCTTCCATCTCCTTTCAAGTTTGGGTAAAAATTATGTGTTCACACTCTTGTTCGACCGGCTAGGTCAGGTGAGCTTCCCCAAACAGGGATGGGCAGTTTGAGACAAACAATCACAGGTGATGGACCTGCCAGTTGAGTATTGGGGGTCATAGGATTGATCTGTTCAGAGTACAATGTGTTAGAACTTAAGTGCCCTGTTACATATAACATAGCTAATTAGCCTTCATCTGTGCTTATTTCCTTGTTAAATAGTTAATTGAAAGGTTGAGTAGATAAGCTCCCAACATTTGAACAATTGTTCAGCAAGTCGGACTAGAATAGTATTACCAGTATTGACTTGAATTGAAACAATGACAAATTTCAATGGTGTGACCTCCAACATCTAGATCAGTAAAATATAAGATATCACAGTTACATGATAGCTGCTCATTTTGGGCCAAATATGTCCTCTACAACAGATATGAACAAGTCTCCCACATGACATTTGCATCCTTAGCCACTGGTTTATAAAAGGAACTTTCCCTTGGGTTGCAACTTTAAACATGGTTATAGCTATCTAACTATTAACATATTTCTATACCTATGCAATAGAATGACGACAATAAAAAGACATAATTGAGATCCTTCATTATTTAGTTGAAGGGTAAAGGATATCACAGGCTTGCAGCTTTGAGACAAAATACATTAAAAAATTGCTAGCTACTTGTTCAATCATAATAAGAACCAATGTTTTTCAACAAAATATATCAAGCAATAAGCTACCAGTAGCTAGCTGAAATTTATTTAGGTATTTAAAAAATTCACATTACATTGGGTCTTTCAAGATAATGTAGCACCACTACCTAAGGTGCATTGGATACTCACGTGTGCCATAGGGGCAGTTGAAACACTCTGGTAGGGCTATAACTTTGGCCCCACTCTGAGCAGCTATCTTCACAAGCTCAGCACATCGTTTCAAGTTGGCCGGCTTGTTTTTCTTGACAGCCATCTGAACAAGAGCCAGCAAGAAGGCAGGGCCTGAAAAACAGACCATGGGGAAAACTCAAAGGAACTTGAAATTAAAATATAAATTAGAAACCTAGCAGCATCAACCAATATTATTGAAAGTTCATACATAATCAAGTGAACATGATCTATATAATTCAACTGTTCAAGCAAGCTAACTTTTTCTGGAATTATTTTAGCTATGGTTATGTAGCTAGTTTCTCATGCAACAGCTTAGGCCTGTTGTATCAATAGTTCTGCACAAAGAACAAATGTAGCTACCTTCAAATTCAAACAAACATACCACAACTTTTAAATTGCTAGCTGGATGATTAGACAACTGCTAAGTCTCATTTACAAAGCATAACAGGATGATTTTTTGTTCAAAAGTTTGAAGGATGCATAAATATAATATACTCTGAACAAGTCACTGGTTTGCTATGTCAGCTGTGACACAAGCATGTGCATACCATAAGCACATATATACAGGTTCAGCCAACATACTACTGACTGTGGCACCATCTGAAGGAAGTTCATCAGAAGTATGCAACCTTCCCCACCATGAGAGGTGAGTAGCTGTCCTGACATCCATTGCCTTAGGTAAAATAGCAGGAAAAATTCAAGACTCCAAGTGGGTTTGAACACACAACCTCCAGATTGCAAATCTAGCATCTTTCCAATACACTACTCTGCTGACTGTTGATACAAGAAAAACTGTATTTATAGAACAAAATTTTAAAAAATTAGATAGCTATATGTTGAACATATAATCAACAATTTAGAGATAGCTACTTCATGCTGTAATGCACTCCAAAAATCACTGAATTGACATGCAGTGATTAAACAGAAGATTTTTTTATTTTGAATTTGGAAACACTGATGCCAAAAAGCTTGATTTTAGAAGAGTAGCCAAGGACTTTAGTGCAATAAGACACTGGAATGTAACGCTGTAGTGGGATTTCTCCCGCTTGTGTGCTTTTCATCAGGTTGATACTCATGTATCCAAGAGGATTGTGCACCCTCTGGGACACCTGAGCACTCCTCTCCGGTAACTCTTAATCATGTCAGTTACCAGCTTATCGGGACCCCTCGTGGGGACTGTCCCCTCTTTGTTTGTTCAGGGGGTCAAACCACTGCAGCTTGCTGCTGGGAGTGGCAACAGAGGAATGGTCCTTGGGTGGGAGTTCACCCCTGTGCTGGAGTGATTTATATGTGAGTGCACTCCTCCATGAGTTGTGTTGTTGTGAATTGTAATTCATTCAGTAGTACTTAGGTACTTCATTATGTAAATTATGGAGACTAGCATAGCTCCCACGAGTACAGCCAGTGTGCTCCGAGTGAATGTTGAACCCTTATAGCTACTAATGTAAAGTTAACTGCAAACTGTGGGTTTGTGATGTGTTACATGAGATTACTGAGGTACATTTTAAACTGTGATTTGCTCAAGTAAAGTCTATCGGCCAGTGAGCCTGAAGATTTCCAGTGTTGATCATTTTAATACAGAGGTGTTTCCATCAATAAGTGTTATTTTACTGCAGAGCTTTTAGAGTTTATTTATTGTGGTTGTTTTACTCCATGCTCTGGTTAGTTCTTTGATATGAAGATTAAAACACAAGCATATCGTGACCGTATATAATGAGCCAGTCCGGTCTGCTGGTTCTTCTAGCACAGTAGCACACTTGCAGTGTTTGTTGCCCTTGCTACCTTTTTATCCCTTTGTATGTGTATATGTGTTTGTATATTGGGTAGCACCTTGGGGGCTTTGGGTAGTGGCCCTTTAGTTCCAGGGACCCCCTTTTTATACTGCATTTAATTATTGTATTATTTGCAGGTGCCCCGACCTTCATATGCTGACCTGTAGATCTTGCAGAGTATTATTACCTTGCCATGTTGTAATTCGCGGTGTAGGATGTGCTTGCCAGCCTGTTGTAAAGATTGTAATAAGGATTCAATAAAGAGAGAGTGGTAAATGCAAGTTGGCCAGTTGGCTGCTTCTCTTGTCACGTCCGTGGCTAAGAATTCCTATTTGGGAGGATAGAACAGCTATAAGGGGTGTGAGGAGGCTGTCTCAACGGGCTGGTGAGCGCATCTGAACCTGGTGCAAAGAAGGGACCCACACATATTTTCCTCCAAAGAGCACTCAGTGCAGCCCGTTTACAACGCTACCAAAACCAATTTCACAGTCACAATAAATGCAAATCTTTTTCTGCATAACAGCAACCGTATGTTAGCTAGCTTGCAAGCTTCAAGAAATATCATAGAAAAATATGAGGTACAGAGAAAATAATTGGAGTGATAGAGCAAACATTTGTCTATGAACCTCTAGCCATTCTAATGACCTTAACTATAGCTAGCCTCAGAAACACAAACAGAATGTTTGTGTCAAGAGTTTCAGTACCTGGCTATGTAACATCTTACCTGATGGAGCTGCCATAATGATGCTTGAGAAGGTATTAAATTTCTAATACAATATAGCTTCTGTAATAAAATTGCCAAAAAAAAACTATAAGCACTTTTTCCATTAATATAAGTATGTAGGTAGTACAAAATATTTTCATTAATTAGCTATTTACAAATCCAATATACAAAAATACACAAATTATTTTGCTATATAGCTACATATACAAAAATAAACCTGTAGCTATACCTATGTATATAGCTACATACCATATAGCTACATAGGTATAA
>SDVV010015847.1:0-14414 GCA_016164225.1 Gammarus roeselii | reverse complement strand
AGAACAACTAAAACAACTAAAACAATTAAAACAACTACAACAACTAAAACAACTGAAACACATTAACAACTAAAACACCTGAAACAACTACAACACCTAAAACACCTAAAACACCTAGAACAACTATAACACATGAAACAACTATAGCACATAACAAAACTAAAACACATAAAACAACTAGAACACCTATAATAACTAAATGACTAAAGAAACTATAACAACTAAAACAACTATAAGCAACTAAAACAACCGTAACAACTCTAACAACTAAAACAACTAAAACTACTATAACAACTATAACAACTTGAAGAACTGAAACAATTAAATCAACTAAAACAACTAAACAACTAAAACAACCGAAACAACTATAACAACTGAAACAACTGAAACAACTAAAACAACTAAAACAACTAAACAACTCTAACAATTAAAATGTACTAAAACACCTGAAACAACTAAAACACCTAAAACACCCGTAACATCCATAACACCATAAACACCTAAAACAACTTGAACAAATAAAACAACTAAAACACCTATAGCAACTATAACAACTAAAACAACTAGAACAACTAAACACCTGAAACAACTATAACACCTAAAACAACTATAACAACTATAACAACAAAAACACCTAGAACAACTCAAACAACTAAAACACCTAAATAATTAGAACAACTATAACATCTATAACAACTAAAACAACTGAAACAACTAAAACACCTATAACAACTATAACAACTAAAACAACTAAAACAACTAAAACAACTAAAACAACTAAAACAACTAAAACAACTAAAACAACTATAACACCTAAAACAACTAGAACACCTATAACAAATGAAACAACTAAAACAACTAAAACAACTGAAACACCTAAACAATTAGAAAACATAAACAAATAAAAACACCTATAGACAACTAGAACACACAAAACAACTATAATACATATAACACCTATAACAACTAAAACACCAAAAACAACTAGAACACCTAAAACAACTATAACACCTACAACAACTAAAGCAACTAAAACAACTAGAACAAGTAAAACAACTAAAACAACTTAAACAACTAAAACACCTATAACACCTATAACAACTATAACACCTAAAACAACTATAACACCCAAACAACTAAAACACCTATAACAACTAAAACAACTATAACACCCAGAACAACTGAACGCCTGAAACAACTATAACACCTAGAACAACTATAACAACTAAAACAACTGATACACCTAGAACAACTCAAACAAATAAAAACACCTAAACAACTAAAACAACTAAAACAACTAAACAACTATAACAACTACAACAACTGAAACAACTAAAACTCCTATAACAACTAACACACATAAAACAACTAAAACACCTCAAACAAACATAACACCTTAACAACTAAAACAACTAAAACAACTAAAACAACTAAACACCTATAATACCCAAAACAACTATAAAATCTAAACAATTATAACACCTAAAACTACTAGAACACCTATAACAACCAAAACAACTAAAACAACTAGAACAACTAAACACTTGAAACAACTATAACACCTGAAACAAATATAACAATTCGAACAACTAGAACACCTAGAACAACTCAAACAACTATAAACACCTAAAAACACCTAAACAACTAAAACAAGTAAAACAACTAAAAAAAACATAACAACTAAACAACTACAACAACTAAAACACCTAAAACAACTAAAACACATGAAGCAACTACAACACCTCAAACAACTATAACACCTAACACAACTTAATCAACTAAAACAACTAGAAGTCCTATATAAAACTATAACACCTATAACACCTGTAACACCTAAAACACCCAAAACAACTTAAACACCTATAACAACTAACAACTAAAACAACTACAACACCTAAAATAACTAAATTAACTATGACACCTAAAATAACTAGAAAAACTAAAACAACTATAACACCTAAAACAGCTATAACAACTATAACACCAAACTAGAACAACTAAAACAACATAAAACAACTAGAACACCTCAAACAACTATACCACCTAAAACAACTATAACAACTAAAACAACTAAAACAACTAAAACAACTATAACAACTACAGTATAACAACTAGAAGTCCTATAACAACTATAACACCTGAAACACCTAAAACACCTAAAACAACTTAAACACCTTTAACAACTAAAACAACTACAACAACTACAACAACTAAAACAACTGTAACAACTAAAACAACTAAAACAACTGAAACACCCTAAAAAACTAAACACCTAAAACAACTAATCACCTAAAACACCTAAAACAACTATAATACCTAGAACAACTATAACACCTATAACAACTACAACACCTAAAACAACTATAACACCTATAACAACTATGATAACTCAAACAACTAAAACAACTAAAACAACTATAAGCAACTATAACATTTATACCAACTATAACAACTAAAACAAATAGAACTACTAAAACAACTAAAACAACTATAACAACTAGAAGTCCTATAACAACTATAACACCTAAAACACCTAAAACACCTAAAACAACTTAAACACCTTTAACAACTAAAACAACTATAACAACTATAACAACTAAAACAACTAATAAACTATAACAACTAAAACAACTAGAACAACTATAAGAACTAAAACAACTTTAACACCTAAAACTACTAATACACCTAAAACAACTATAACCCCTAAAACACCTATAAACAACTAAAACACTTAAAACAACTATAACAACTAAACAACTATAACAACTAAAACATTTATAACAACTAAAACTACTGAAACATTTAAAAAAACTATAACAACTAAAACAACTAAAACAACTAAAACAACTAAACAACTAAAACAACTAAAACAACTTGAACAATTAAAACAACTAAAACAACTGTAACAATCATAAACATTTATAGCAACTAAAACTACTGAAACAACTCAAAAACTACAACAACTAAAACAACTATAACAACTAAAACTTCCAAAACAACTAAACAACTAAAACATCTAAACAACTAAACCACCATAAACAACTAGAACACCTGTAACAACTAGAACAACTAGAACAACTATAATACCTAAAACAACTATAACAACTATGACACCTAAAACAACTAGATAAACTAAAACAACTATAACACCTAAAACAGCTAAAACAACTATAACACCTAAACAACTATAACACATAAAACAACTAAAACACCTCAAACAACTATAACACTTAAAAACTAAAACAACTAAAACAACTCTAACAACTAAAACACCTATGACAACTATAACACCTGAAACACCTAAAACACCTACCACAACTACAACACCTAAAACAACTAAAGCAACTAAAACAACTACAACAACTACAACAGCTAAAACAACTAAAAAACCTTAAACAACTAAAACAACTATAACAAATATAACACCTAAGACAACTAAAACAACTATGACACCTAAAACAACTAGAAAAACTAAACAACTAAAACCACTAAACTACTAAAATAACTAAAACAACTAAAACAACTATAACAACTAAAACACCATAAACAACTTTAACACCTAGAACAACTACAACACCTTAAACAACTAAAACACCTAGAACAACTAGAACACCTATAACAACTAAAACAACTAAAACAACTGAAACACCTAAAACACCTACCACAACTAAAACACCTAAAACAACTAGAACAACTAAAACAACTACAACAACTACAACAGCTAAAACAACTAAAACACCTAAAACAACTAAAACAACTATAACAAATATAACAACAAAAACAACTAAAACAACTATGACACCTAAAACAACTAAAAAAACTAAACAACTAAAACCACTAAACAACTAAAACAACTAAAACAACTAAACAACTATACTAACTAAAACACCCTAAACAACTTTAACACCTAGAACAACTATAACACCTTAAACAACTATAACACCTAAACAACTATAACAACTATAACAACTACAACTCATAGAACAACTAAAACACCTAAAACAACTATAACAACTGAAACAACTAAAACAACTAAATCAACTATAACAACTAAAACAACTATAACAACTATAACAACTAAAACAACTAAAACAACTATAACAACTGAAACAACTAAAACAACTAAAACAGCCATCACAACTGAAACAACTAAAAGAACTTAAACAACTATAACAACTAAAACAACTAAAAAACTTAAACAACTGAAACAAATAAAAATACTAAATCAACTATACAAATAAAACAACTAAAACAACTATAACAACTAAACAACCATAACACATATAAGAACTAAAACACCTATAACAACTAGAACATCTAAAACAACTATAATACCTAATCAACTATAACACCTAAAACAACTAAAACACCTGAAACAACTAAAACACCTATAACACCTAAACACCTATAACACCTAAAACAACTTAAACACCTATAACAACTAGAACAACTAAAACAACTATAACGAGAATACAATTTTAAACAACTACAACGACTAGAACAACTAAATCAACTAAACAACTAAAAAAACTAAAACCACTAAAACAACTAAACAACTAAAATAACTAGAACACCTAAAACAACTAAAAAAACTGAAGCAAGTAAAACAAATAGAACAACTTCAACAACTAGAAACACTGAAACAACTAAAACTCCTATAACCCCTATAACCCCTAAAACAACTATAACACCCAGAACAATTAAAACACCTAAAACTACTAGAACACCTAGAACAACTAGAACAACTAAAACAACTATAACGACAATACAATTTCAAACAACTACAACGACTAGAACAAGTAAATCAACTAAAACAACTAAAAAACTAAAACAACTAAAACAACTAAACAACTAAAATAACTAGAACACCTAAAACAACTAAAAAAAAATGAAGCAAGTAAAACAAATAGAACAACTTCAACATCTAGAAACACTGAAACAACTAAAACACCTATAACCCCTATAACCCCTAAAACAACTATAACACCCAGAACAATTAAAACACCTAAAACTACATGAACACCTAACACAACTAAAACAACTAAAACAACTAAAACAACTAGAAGTCCTGTAAAAAAGTATAAAACCTAAAACACCTAAAATACCTAAAACAGCTAAAACAACTATAACACTCAAACAACTATAAAACATTAACAACTGAAACACCTCAAACAACTATAACACCTAAAACAACTACAACAACTAAAACAACTACAACAACTAGAAGTCCTATAACAACTATAACACCTTAAACACCTAAAACACCTTAAACAACTTAAACACCTATAACAAATAAAACAACTAAAACAACTACAACAACTGAACAACTGAAACAACTAAAACAACTAAAACAACTAAAACAAATGAAACAACTTAAACAACTAAACACCTAAAACAACTAAACACCTAGAACACCTAAACAACTATAATACCTAGAACAACTAACTATAACACCTATAACAACTACAACACATAGAACAACTAAAACACCTATAACAACTATGATAACTCAAACAACTAAAACAACTAAAACAACTATAAGCAACTATAACATTTATAACAACTATGACAACTAAAACAACTAGAACTACTAAAACAAGTGCAACAACTAAAACAACTGGAACAACTAAAACAACAACAACAATCAAAACAACTGAAACAACTCAAACAACATAAACAACTAAAACAACTAAAACAACTATTACAACTATAACAACTAAATAAACTAAAACAACTATAACAACTAGAATAACTATAAGAACTAAAACAACTATAACACCTTAAACAACAAATATACCTTAAACAACTATAACCCCTAACACACCTATAAACAACTAAAACACTTAAAACAACTATAACAACTAAACAACTATAACAATTAAAACATTTATAACAACTAAAACTACTGAAACAACTAAAAAAACTATAACAACTATAACATCTAAAACAACTAAATCAACTAAACAACTAAAACAACTAAAACAACTAGAACAATTAAAACAACTAAACAACTAATCAACTAAAACACCTATAACAACTAAACCACCAAAAACAACTCAAACACCTATAACAACCAAAACAACTAGAAGAACTTTAACACCTAAAACAACTAAAACAACTATGACACCTAAGACAACTAGAAAAACTAAAACAACTATATCACCTATAACAGCTAAAACAACTATAACACCTAAACAACTATAACACATAGAACTTAAAACACCTCAAACAACTATAACACCTAAAACAACTATAACAACTAAAACAACTATAACAACTAAAACAACTAAACAACTAAAACAACTATAACAACTAAAACATTTAAAACATATAAAACAACCATAACAACAAAAACAACTAAAACAACTAAACAACTGTAACAACTACAATAACTAAAACAACTAAAACAACTAGATTAACTAAAACAACTAAAACAACTACAACAACTAAAACAACGCAAACAACTAAATCAACTAGAGCAACTAAAACAACCATAACAACTAAAACTACTGAAACAACTCAAACAACTATAACAACTAAAACAACTAAAACGACTAAAACAGCTAAAACAACTAAACAACTAAAACAACTAAAACAACTAAAACAACTAAAACAACTGGAACAATTAAAACAACTAAAACAACTAAAACAACTAAAACAACTAAAACACCTATTACAACTAAAACAACTACAACAACTAGAACAGCTAAAACAACTAAAACACCTAAAACACCTACAACAACTAAATTACCTAAACGACTTAAACACCTAGAACTCCTATAACACCTCTAACAACTATAACACATAAAACAACTACAACACATAAATTAACTAAAACAACTACAACCACTAGAACCACTAAACCAACTACAACTTCTAAAACAACTAAACAACTAAAACACCTGAAACAACTAAACCACCTAAAACAACTAAAACACCTATAACAACTAAAACAACTAAAACCAACTATAACACCTAAAACAACTATAACAACTATGACACCTAAAACGACTAGCAAAACTAAAACAACTATAACACCTAAAACAGCTAAAACAACTATAACACCTATAACAACTACAACACATGAAACAACTAAAAAACCTCGAACATTTATAACACCTCAAACAACTGAACAACTAAAACATCTATTACAACTGAAACACCTATAACAACAATAACACCTAAACACCTAAAACACCTACCACAACTAAAACACCTATAGCAACTATAACACCTAGAACAACTAAAGCAACTAAAACAACTATAACAACTAAAACACCTATAACAACAGTAACACATAAAACACCTAAAACACCTACCACAACAAAAACAACTAAACAACTAAAACAACTAAACAACTATAACAACTAAAATAATTAAAACAACTGAAACAATTAGAACAACTAAAACAACTAAAACAAATACAACAACTAAAACAACGAAAACAAATAAAACAGCTGAAACAACTAAAACAACTTAAACAACTAAACAACTAAAACAACTAAAACAACTCAACAACTATAACAATTAAAAGAACTAAAAAAACTAAAACAACTGAAACAACTATTGCACCTATAACAACTAAAACAACCAAACAACTAAACAACTAGGACATCTAAAACAACTAAAACAACCAAAAACAACTACGACAACGAAAACAACTGAAACAACTAAAACAACTAAAAAACTGAAACAACTAAAACAACTAAACAACTAAAATAAAAAGAGCACCTAAAACAACTGAAACACCTAAAATACCATAAAACTCTAGAACACCTATAACAACTAAACACCTGAAACACCTAAAACAACTATAACACCTTAAACAACTAGAACACCTAAAACAACTCTAACACCTAAAACAACTACAACACATAAAACAACTATAACACCTCAAACCAATGTAACACTTAGAAAAACTATAACAACTAAAAAACGAAAACAACTAAAACAAATTAAACAACTATAACACCTATGATAACTTTAACACCTATAAAACAACTATAACACTTATAACAACTTAAACAACTTTAACAAATAGAACAACTGAACACCTATAACAACTAAAACACCTAGAACCACTTAAACATCTTGCACAACTAAACACCTAGAACAACTCAAACAACTAAAAACACCTACAACAACTAGAACAAATAAAACAACTAAAACAACTATAATAACTAAAACAACTATAACAACTAAAACACCTAAACAACTAAAACACATGGAACAACTTAAACACCTAGAACAATTTGAACACCTATAACAACTAAAACAACTAGAATACAACTAAAACAATTAAAACACCTACAACAACTAGAACAAAAAAAAAACTTAAACAACTATAACAACTAAAACAACTAAAACACCTTAAACAACTAGAACACCTAAACCAACTAAAACACCTAAACAACTAAAATGCCTATAACAACTATAAAACCTAAAACAACTACAACACATAAAGCAACTTAAAGACCTAAAACAACTTAAACACCTATAACAACTAAAACACCTATAACAACTGAAACACCTTAAACAACTGAAACACCTACAACAATTATAACACCCAGAACAACTAAAACAACTAAACATTCATAACACCTAAAACAACTAAAACAACTATAACACCTAAACAACTAAAAACCAAAACACTTTAAAACAACTAAACAACTATAACAACTAAAACAACTAAAACAACTATAACAACTAAACACCCAGAACAACTATAACTACTTAAACAACTAAAACAACTAAAACAACTTAAACAAATAAAACAACTATAACAACTAAAACACCTTAAATAACTTGAACAACTGAAACAACTATTACAACTATAACCACTAAAACAACTAAAACAACTACAACAACTAAGACAACTGAAACAACTGAAACAAATTAAACAACTACAACGACTAGAACAACTAAAACAACTAAAACAACTATAACAACTTGAACAACTTGAACAACTAAAATAACTAAAACAACTAAAATAACTCAAACAACTAAACACCTAGAACAACAAAAACACCTCAAACACCTACAACACCTATAACACCTTAAGCACCTAAAACAACTTGAACACCTAAAACAACTATAACACCTTTAACAACTAAAACACATATAACAACTATAACACGTAAAACACCTGGGATAACTAAAACCCCTAAAACAACTAGAACACATAAAAGAACTATAACACCTACAACAACTACAACACATAAAACCACTATAACATCTCGAACAACACAAAACACCTAGACAACTAGAACAACTGAAACAACTACAACTGTTGCAACACCTAAAACAACTAAAACACCTAAAACAACTAAAACACATAGAACACCTAAACACCTAAAACAGCTATAACACCTAAAACAACTAAACAACTAAAGCAACTACAACAACTGAAACAATTAAATCAACTAAAACAACTAAAACAACTGAAACACCTTAACAACTAAAACACCTTGAACAACTAGAACACCTAAAACACATAGAACAACTATAACACCTAAAACCACTATAACACCCATAACAACTATAACAACTAAAACAACTAAAACACCTAGGACAACTCAAACAACTAAAAACACCCAAAACAACTAGAAACAAATAAAACAACATTAAACAACTATAACAACTAAAACAACTTAAACACCTCCAACAACTATAACACCTGAAACAACTTAAACACCTATAACAACTAGAACACATAAAACAACTATAACACTTATAACAACTAAAACAACTAAAACAACTAGAACAACTAAAACAACTAAAACCAGTATAACAAATATAACAACTAAAACAACTAAAACAGCTAGAACAACTGAAACAACTGAAACAACTAAAACAACTATAACAACTTAAACAACTAAAGACAACTAAACAAACTGAAACAACTATAACATCTACATTAGCTAAAACATCTACAACAACAGAAACAACTAATACAACTAAAACAACTATAACAACTAAAACAACTAGAACAACTGAAACACCTCAAACAACTAAAACACATAGAACAACTAAAACACCACGAACAACAATAACACCTATAACAACTAAATCAACTAAAACAACTAAAACAACTAAAACACCTCTAGCAACTAAACCACCTATAACAACTAAAACAACTAATACAACTAGAGCAACTAAAAAAACTAAACAACCATAACATCGAAAACATCTAACAACTAAAACAACTAAATGAACTAAACAAATAAAACAACTAAAACAACTAAACAACTAAAACAACTAAAACAACTATAACAACTTAAACAACTAGAACAACTAAAACAACTATAACAACTAAAACAACCAGAACAACTAAAACAACTAAAACAACTATAAAAAAGTAAAAAAACTAAAACACCTAAAACAACTAGAACAAATAAAACAACAAAAATTTCTATAACAACTAAAACAACTAAAACAACTAAACACCTAAAACAACTAAACACCTAAACAACTGAAACAGCTAAAACAACTAAAACAACTATAAGAACTAAAACAAACTGAAACAACTAAAACACCTATAGCAACTAAAACACATAAAACAACTAAAACACCTCAAACAACTATAACACCTTAACAAAAACAACAACTAAAACAACTAAACACTAAAACACCTATAACCCCTATAACCCCTATAACAACTATAACACCTAAAACAATTAAAACACCCAAAACTACTAGAACATCTATAACAACTACAACAACTAAAAAAACTAGAACAACTAAACACTTGAAACAACTATAACACCTGAAACAACTATAACAACTTGAACAGCTAGAACACCTAGAACAACTCAAACAACTAAAAACACCTAAAAAAACAACAACTAAAACAACTAAAACAACTAAAACAACAATAACAACTGAACAACTACAACAACTTAAACACCTAAAACAACTAAAACACATGAAACAACTACAACACCTCAAACAACTTTAACACCTAACACAATTAAAACAACTAAAACAACTAAAACAACTAGAAGTCCTATAAAAAACTATAACACCTAAAACACCTATAACACCTAAAACAACTTGAACACCTATAACAACTAGAACAACTAAAACAACTATAACACCTAAAACAACTAAATCAACTATGACACCTAGAACAACTAGAAAAACTAAAACAACTATAACACCTAGAGCAGCTAAAACAACTATAACACCTAAACAACTATAACACATAAAACAACTAGAACACCTAAAACAACTATAACACCTAAAACAATTAAAACAACTATAACAACTAGAAGTCCTATAACAACTATAACACCTAAAACACCTAAAACACCTAAAACAACTTAATCACCTATAACAACTAAAACAACTAAAACAACTACAACAACTAAAACAACTGAAACAACTAAAACAACTAAAACAACTAAAACAACTGAAACACCTTAAACAACTAAACACCTAAAACAACTAAACACCTAGAACACCTAAAACAACTATAATACCTAGAACAACTATAACACCTATAACAACTACAACACCTAAAACAACTAATACACTTATAACAACTATTATAACTCAAACAAATAAAACAACTATAAGCAACTATAACATTTATAACAACTATAACAACTAAAACAACTAGAACTACTAAAACAAGAGAAACAACCAAACAACTGAAACAACTGAAACAACTACAACAACCAAAACAACTGAAACAACTCAAACAACATAAACAACTAAAACAACTAAAACAACTATAACAACTAAAACAACTAAATAAACTATAACAACTAAAACAACTAGAACAACTATAAGAACTAAAACAACTATAACACCTTAAACAACTAATACACCTAAAAAAAACATAACCCCTAAAACACCTATAAACAACTACAACACTTGAAACAACTATAACAACTAAACAACTATAACAACTAAAACATTTATAACAACTGAAACTAATGAAACAACTAAAAAAAATATAACAACTAAAACAACTAAAACAACTAAAACAACTAAACAACTAAAACATCTAAAACAACTTGAACAATTAAAACAACTAAAAGAACTATAACAACTAAAACTTCTAAAACAACTAAACAACTAAAACATCTAAAACAACTGAACCCCAAAAAACAACTAAAACACATATAACAACTATAACAACCAGAACAACTATTGCACCTAAAACAACTAAAACAACTATGACACCTTAAACAACTAAAACAACAATAACAACTAAACAACTACAACAACTAAAACACCTAAAACAACAAAAACCCATGAAACAACTACAACACCTCAATTAACTATAACACCTAACACAATTAAAACAACTAAAACAACTAAAACAACTAGAAGTCCTATAAAAAACTATAACACATAAAACACCTATAACACCTAAAACAACTTAAACACCTATAACAACTAAAACAACTAAAACAACTATAACACCTACAACAACTAAATCAACTATGACACCTAGAACAACTAGAAAAACTAAAACAACTATAACACCTAAAACAGCTAAAACAACTATAATACCTAAACAACTATAACACATAAAACAACTAGAACACCTCAAACAACTATAACACCTAAAACAACTAAAACAACTAAAACAACTATAACAACTAGAAGTCCTATAACAACTATAACACCTAAAACACCTAAAACACCTAAAACAACTTAAACACCTATAACAACTAAACAACGAAAACAACTACAACAACTAAAACAACTGAAACAACTAAAACAACTAAAACAACTATAACAAATGAAACACCTTAAACAACTTAACACCTAAAACAACTAAACACCTAGAACACCTAAAACAACTATAATACCTAGAACAACTAACTATAACACCTATAACACCTATAACAACTACAACACCTAAAACAATTAAAACCACTATAACAACTATGATAACCCAAACAACTAAAACAACTAAAACAACTATAAGCAACTATAACATTTATAACAACTATAACAACTAAAACAACTAGCACTACAAAAACAAGTGGAACAACTAAAACGACTGGAACAACTAAAACAACTACAACAACCAAAACAACTAAAACAACTCAAACATTATAAACAACTAAAACAACTAAAACAACTATAACAACTAAAACAACTAAATAAACTAAAACAACTAAAACAACTAGAATAACTATAAGAACTAAAACAACTATAACACCTTAAACAACTAATACACCTAAAACAACTATAACCCCTAAAACACCTACAAACAACTAAAACACTTAAAACAACTATAACAACTAAACAACTATAACAACTAAAACATTTATAACAACTAAAACTAGTGAAACAACTCAAAAAACTCAAACAACTAAAACAACTAAAACAATTAAAACAACTAAACAACTAAAACAACTAAAACAACTAGAACAATTAAAACAAATAAAACAACTAAACAACTAAAACACCTAAAACAAATAAACCACCAGAAACAACTAAAACACCTATAACAACCAAAACAACTAGAACAACTATAACACCTAAAACAACTAAAACAACTATGACACCTAAAATAACTAGAAAAACCAAAACAACAATTGCACCTAAATCAGCTAAAACAACTATAACACCTAAACAACTATAACACATAAAACAACTAAAACACCTCAAACAACTATAACACCTGAAACAACTAAAACAACTAAAAAAACATAACAAGTAAAACACCGATGACAACTATAACACCTAAAACACCTAAAACACCTACCACAACTAAAACACCTAAAACAACTAAATAACTAAAACACCTACAACAACTACAACAACTAAAACAACCAAAACACCTAAAACAACTAAAACAACTATAACAAATATAACACCTAGAACAACTAAAACAACTATGACACCTAAAACAACTAGAAAAACTAAACAACTAAAACTACTAAACAACTAAAACAACAAAAACAACTAAAACAACTATAACAAATAAAAAAACTAAGCAACTCTAACACTTAGAACAACTATAACACCTTAAACAACTAAAACCCCTTAAACAACTATAACAACCATAACAACTATAACAACTACAACTCATAGAACAACTAAAACACCTAAAACAACTAAAACAAATAAACAACTAAAACAACTAAAACAACTATAACAACTAAAACAACTATAACAACCATAACAACTAAAACAACTATAACAAATAGAACAACTAAAACAACTAGAACAACTATAGTAACTAAAACAACTAAAAGAACTAAAACAACTATAACAACTAAAACAACTAAACAACTTAAACAACTGAAACAAATAAAACAACTAAAACAACTTAAACACATATAACAACTAAAACACATTAAACAACTAAAACATCTAAAACAACTATAACACCTAAACAACTATAACACCTAAAACAACTAAAACACCTGAAACAACTAAAACACCAA
>SDVV010015846.1:0-14414 GCA_016164225.1 Gammarus roeselii | reverse complement strand
ATAGATATATAGATATATATGTACATAAATACTACGTTTACATATATATAGGATACCGTTGTTACAATTACAGAGTATTTATCGCATTTTCAATGCAAGGCATGAGGCGTCGGCAATTTCATTGTTAGTCCTCTGAGTGTATTGGGATAGTAATAATATACATTTTATACGATTAGTTTATTTCTACATCTAAAAATTCATGTTACCATCATCTTTCACATAGGATCCCTTGACTGCGTCTTATCTCTTATCACTCCTTATCTTACATTACGAGTCGGTGTCAGATACTTATCTTACCTTATCTTATGAGTCTGCATCAGAACCTTATCTACCTAACGGGTGGCTAACGGGTGGCTAACGGGTGGCCAACGGGTGGCTAACGGGTGGCTAACAGGTGGCTAACGGGTAGTCCTTCGACCCCAGCTTTCGAATGTATTTGGGACGGTTTTGTATTTATGTACATTTTTATTTTATTGTATTTTATTTTTTATTGTATGATTGATTTTTTTCCTTTAGATAGCTCTACTGCGGTAGGCTTGGTTCCTTCCTGTTATTCATTATATATTTATTCGGTTTTGGTAGGAATAAGCTTATACTTCATTTTGGAGGGAGGTGGGGGTGGGCGGCCCCATAAATATATGTTTCTTCCTATGGATTGCTGTATGTATGCTTACTCATTGACTGTTGTTCATTATATATTTATTGGGGGGGGTGGGAGAGTAGGAACCCCCTAGGCAATAAGTTTATTGCGCCTCTGGAAAGTTTGTCAGTTGAGCTTGCTCTTATCTGTTCTTTACCTTATCAGTTTTTCCCATGGTGGATTTGCCATTATTTGTAAGGTTTGAGTATCTGTATCATTATATATTTATGTTTGGAGAATAATTATATTTATTTTATGTGTATAATATGTTCATATTATCATATAATTAGGGTATAATTGACTCCTTCGGTGGCTGCTTGGTGGGTTCCTAGTGAATGGATTGGGCCATTTTGTTGGCTTATCGTTATATTGCATACATGGTTTATAGGAATAGCATGGTAGGTGTGTTTTATAACTCGCTTTGGAGACTTCGTGTGCGTTCGGCCCTGCTTGGTACCAGCCTGATGGTTGGATTTGGGCAACGTTTTGTGTTTTTCCAACTGTTTATTTCATATGTATGTAGTATCTAAAAGAATATTATGGTGTGATATTCTGGCAGTTAGCGGGTGGATGTAGTATATATTTCTGGGGATACAGTAGCTTCGTTACGAGAATCTGTTTAACCCATTACGCACTATCCAGTTTAGGACCTGATATAGCGGTGACACCATGTATCCGCATGTTTTAAATGGACCGTTATCAAGCGTATGTAGACTGTTCAAGTAGTCTTATCTCAATTTTTTGTATAGTGAGTATCGGTCGGATGCCCCCCTCAGAGAGAGTAGCTGGAGATTACGTAAACGATATGGATTTACCGTAAGTTATTATATTGTGTTATGTATAAATAGTAATGATCGGTTGATATTTGCTGATTTTGTATTGTTTTCGGAATTTTGAATAGGTATTTCAAACAGTTATAGCAAATTTTTGATATTTTAGGTTTGCATCTCCCATGCAACACAATATTCCAGGCATAATTGGTCGGTTATTACATCATTCTTCCTATTTAATTATAAGACAAACGCTTAGTATTTTTTTTCAGTCATGTATGTTCTCTGTGGAGTTTCCATCTTCAATGCAGGGTATTGGCTATTATATACAATATCGGAATATTAAAATAGATAACGCTTTTATCTGCAATGTAGAATATTATTTCAGGTGTAATTTAGTTAGATGTTGTATCCTTTCATTGTTTTTTTATGTATCTTTTACGTCATTTCAAAAAGATTGACGTGGAGAAATATAGCTGTAGGATATTCGATTTGTAACAAGCTTGGTCTTGTTAGCTTATTTTTGTATATTTATTGTAGGAACAACATCATACTCTAACGTTTAGGAAGAGTTAGAGGATTCTCTGGGCAGAAGCTCGCTGCGCTTATGTTTATTTGTATAAGTAGACCAATTTACTATGATGGATGCTCTCATATATTACATTTTTTTTCAATCATGCTTACGACAGAGTAGAGAATTACTTCGATTTTTTTTGCTATTGGATTGTTAAATGATTTTTTCAATGGTAATGATAAGGATATATGTTTAAGAAGTGTATATCCGTACTGCATCTTTGTGGAATTTTGTCATTAAACCCTAGCAGATGTGAAGTTTAATGTTATATAAGATGATTTACTGGATGGATTGGTTCTGGTGTAGAGTCGGTTTACACTCTTTGGTGGTCATTTGGAGTACATCCAAGTTCAACGTGAATTTGTTAGTTTTTGTGTATGTTGGTCGTAAGTTCCATGGGTTTGTTAGAGAGGTTATGCGACAGCTGCTGGTCTTTGGAGTGATTTACTTAGGTTGTCAGTGAACAGAGGCCCAGAGCCACACTCTTTGAGAGGCTCATTCTTGACAACTGTACCTGTGTATGGTTAGGTCCATGATGTGACTTTGCTCGACGTTGTTCAGAGATGGTGGACTAAACAGATGCATAGTATGTCTGAGGTATTGTTTCATGACTGGCTGTCGCCTCTAAATTTGTTATATATCAGGGGTAGCCTGGTTTGAAGTGACCTAATAAAGCATTGAAGAGTTCGTTGTTAGGACAAAGTGGGCTTCGATCTTATCCAATTAGAGGCATAGCATCAGTAAGGTTTAGAAATTTGTTTCAGATTGAACGGGTATCGTAGTATTTTACTTTATCACGCATCGAACTCAGTGCTTGTCTTACGTCAGATATACTTTGGGGTATGACTAATATGTTAGTATACGATCTTGGTCCTGTTTCAGATCACCTTAGAAGTTAAAGTATATGATTATTTCTATTAATTAAATGACTGGTAATGTATATAGGCATCACGTATTGAATAACCATACACCTTCCATATAGGTGTAAGATATATCATCTGGGGTATGTTAGGATACACCTTAGATCATACAAAATCAATGTTGGTTCGGGTAGAGTAGAGAAACTTACTTAGCCCCTTTTATTGCTGTTATACGATTTTTAAACGGTTATTATAGTAATATAATTTTATTTGGAATACATTTTCTTAATTTGATGTAGTGTTAAGTATAAATTCGCTTATTTGGATGTAGTGGTACAAAATATAGATGTTTTTCTTCTCGATATTGGATCTGTGGTTCTGTTTTTAGTTGTCTTGGAGAAATAGTCTACCGGATTTGTATACAGTGTTAGTGTCAAAATACTCCATCCGTTTATTGTAAATCAAAATTATGTATTTCGGTGGCAGCCTGTACTAGATGCTTATTCCCACTTATCATGCTTATATAAATATATGTCAATCGTTTGTACAGTTGTTATGAGTTATGAGTGTTATGAGTTTTCAAAACAGTCGAATATCTGACTGTTTTGAGCATTCACCAAATCCACTATAGCATTTTACTATAAATTTGTGATGTATGGGGTACAGTCAACAAATCTAGAATATAAATCACGGTAATCATAGGAATATAGGTTTATTAGGTATAAATTTGCCTAAATTTAGTGTAGTGCTAGAAAAGTTTGGTATATTTTACGTCTTGATATTGGATCTGGGTCCTGTTTTAGGTTGACTTGTAGGACTAGCCTATCGGATTTGTACAAACTGTTATTGTAAGAAATCAGTTCATTTCTAAATTGTAACTCTCAATTATGTATATCGGTTTGCACAAGTTGATAGCTTACAAACCACATTGGTCATTTATTCACCTTTCCATAGGACAAAAAATGACCATCACCTGTAGCATATTTACTGAAGGTTTGCAATTTTTAATAAGATAAATTCATTTATATGTTATGAGGATAATTTGTGCATATGTGTATGATTGTGTGCGTGTATATAGTTTCACGTAATGTTAGGTTATGGAACGTTAGTAGACTGAAGAGTTTAAAGCGGTTATGTGAGCTTACCGCATATGTCAGTGATTGTTATGGCGGTTAAAGCGTTAGCAATTAATTTACACGCATTTTTTCAATACGTTTTCAAAAATTTACAGGTTCAATATGATATTTTATTGTATTTATTGCTCGATTTAAGAGATGATCAGTTTGATGTCATGTTATATTGTTTATTATCTAATATAGAGTATTGGTATGACCTGAACTTTATTTTTTCTAACCCTTTTCCTGTATTATAACGAATATTCAGTACATCCACTCTAAAATTTTACTAGAGATCTGTGATGTAATGACCGCAGTCAACCAAAATCCAGAACATGAATCACGCCCAAGGTAGATAGTTAGAGATTTTAATATCAATGTACGACAACATTGGCATGAAAAATTAATGGATACAAAATAGTTGCCATACACGACCAGATACGTTAATACCTAGTGAACCTAACCAATCCAGCCTCACCAATAATTATGTATCTTTATTCAAGTTTGATGGTTATGTATGGTATCAATATATATTAATCTCTTTATATGGACTGCATATTTAACATATCATTAGCTGTTAGAATACTTTCCTATTAGTTTTGATCTATCAAATATCGTTCCCTTTTCATACATAAATTACACTGTTTGAATGATCAGTAAATCATATTATATTCGAATATGGCACAAATTTCAATCACTTATGCTTATGTATGGTATTGTTATTTATGAATCTCTCCACTTGAAATATTTATTTAACATATCATTAACAGCTTGAATACACTCCTCCTATTTTGAACTGGCAAATATCCATTTGCATATATTTAAATTCTAGAACATCGTCGACATCTCCATTTTATGTTTGGATGAGACTCAACAGGCAGGTTCCAATAGAACTTATTCACTGCATTTGTTGCAATTTTGCAATTTGTTGCCTTTGCATTTATTGTAATTTTTTAATATGGATAAGTTTTACGCGATTTTAAGTTCAAAGATCTAGTCAATGTAACCTAACCACCCCAACCAATAAAGATATATTCTATAAACAGTTTTTTTCATCTCCCTCTTTATATATAACACTTTTGTACGCATATACTTTCGATACCGGCACCTTTGCCGGCACCATATAGTCATATACAGGGTCGATTCCGGCACCGTTACCAGCACCATGTAGCCATATACAGGGTCGATACCGGCACCTTTGCCGGCACCATATAGTCATATACATGGTCGATACCGGCACCGTTGCCGGCACCATGTAGCCATATGTAGGGTCGATAACGGCACCTTTGCTGGCACAATGAAGCCATTTACAGGGTCGAGACCGGCACTATGTAAGCATATACAGGGTCGGTACCGGTGCTATGTAGACACATACACAAATTTTTGTATGCATATACAGACTCGGTCAACATCTGTATTATTTTTCACTATAGGTTTGTGATGCAGGGGGCCGCAAACCTAACCCATTCAAACCTAACCTATCTTAACCAAGAATGATGTATCTATATTCAACTCTTCATGTTTATGTTAGATATTTATTTCAGTGTTTTTTGGCTTTCTTCATATCATATCTCTCCACTTGGCTCTACATTTTGATCTATCATTAGCAGTTTGAATACGCCATTCCCATTTGATTCGGCAAACTTCGTCCATTTCATCTGTACATTGCATAATTTCTTTGAATGCTATAGGCAATTCATATTGTTTTTTTTTCGTGGGATATAGGAACGAGCGTTGTCCGATAACTCCCATGATTTTTTTTTAAACTCGGTATTTGTCATAGGTAGACTGTATTATTCAACTTTTTTAGGTCGGGGCACGGTGGTGATGTCTAAGATGATACTCATATTGAAGCGTCCCCTAGTCATCCTAATCATGAATTATGTGTTATCGTTCGAGATGATCTGCTTACGTATGATATTTATTAATTGATTAATGAAATAAACATATCCAACCTCTCCACCTCGCCACATTTTGATAAAAAAATTGCAGCTTTGAATACACTCCTACAATCTTGATTGAGCAAATATCATCTGTTTCATTTATAAATTATATCGTTTGTTTGATTGTTATAGGTGTTTACACATTGTTCTTGAATTTTGCATAAATCGACATCATTTTCATCTGTGTGTTATTCGCATCAAAGCTAACAAAACCTAAACTATCCTAAGCATGGTTTTGTAAGTTATTCCGTCATTGATTTGTACTTTATATATATGAATCTCTCCACCCGGGTTTTTATATAACTTACACCTAGCACTTATTACTTCTTGGTCACTCGCTACTATATTATTTGGCAAAGATCAACCATTTTGAACTCAGATTATTTGTATGTTATAAGTAATTCACATTTGTCACCAGTTTCACACAAACGGACCCATGGTCTCACACAAGGTTTTCTTAATTTTTCTTCAACATCTCATGATACTACACCCTCCAACGTCTTACACCTATTAGCATCATATTCAACTTCATTAGTTTATGAACTAAACCATGACTTTGTTTGAGATGATGAAATAAATTACTTGTCGATTCATCTTTATTCAACTATATTTGTTTGCTGAAAATTTTGTACACACCCTCATATCTTCACTATTATTGAAACTCTCTATTCTTCTTCAACAGTATTACAACATCGACTTTGTATTTGTGCATGTGTATGTTCAAGCGTATGTGGGTGAATATGAGTTTAAAAATGTATAACAAAATGTTAAATTCAAAATTTCAATACAATTTCAAATTTTCGAGTGATAACAGAGCCAAGTCGGTCTATTGAAGTGATAAATTGGTTTCTAAAGTAAGGTCCGGGCTTCGAAAACTTGAAATTTTATTGAAATTTTGAATTTTAAATTCAGTTATACATTTTAGAACTCATATTCACCAACAAACGCTTGAACGTACCATGTACGTAGAGCGTTTCAAAAACAGTGGTGGAATGGGGGTGTGTACTAAATTTGCATAAAACAAATAAAGTTGAATAAAGATATATCGATAAGTAATTTATGCCATCATCTCAAACAAAGTCATGGTCTTGTTTATAAACTAATGAAAGTGAATATGATAATAATAGGTGTAAGACGTTGGAGGGGGTAGTTTCAGGAGATGATGAAGAAAAAAATTAGAAAACATTTCGAGAGACCATGTGTCCGTTTGTGTGAAACTGGTAACGAATATGAATTATTTATAACATTCAAATAATCTACGCTTAAAATGATTGACCTTTGCCAAATGATATCGTAGAGAGTGACCCTGAAGTGAAACGAATTAGGTGTTAGTGATATAAAAAATTGAGTGAAAAGATTCATATGTATGAAGTATAAATCAATGACGGAATAACTTACAAAAGCAAGGTTAGGATAGGTTAGGTTATATTAGCTTGGATGCGAATGACACACATATAAAAGTGACGTAGATTGATGCCAAAATTCAAGAATAATATGTGAACACCTATAACAATCAAACAAACGATGTAATTTACACATAAAATTATGAAATTTGCTAAATCAAAAGTGTAGGAGTGTATTCAAATTGCAAAATTTTTGATCAAAATAGAACGAACTGGAGAGGTTGGATATGAATATATCATAAATCAATTAATAAATATCATAAGTAAGCAGATCATCTCAAACGATAACACATAATTCTTGGTTAGGTTGACTAGGGCACGCTTTAACATGAGTATCATCTTATATCACCACCGAGCCCCGACCCAAAATTTCTGAAAAATACCGTCTACCTATGACAAATACCGAGTTTAAAAATATGTATCGAAAAACGCTGATACATATATCCACCGAAAAAAAAAAAAAATATGAATTGCAAACAAACAAATGACGCAATTTACACATGAAATGGACGGAATTTGCTCAATCAAAATTGGAAGAGTGTATTCAAACTTCTAATGATAGATCGAAATGTAGAGTCGAGTAGAGAGATATGATATGAATAAAGCTAATATCACTGAAATAAATATCTAACATAAGCATGAAGAGTTGAATATAAATTCATAGTTCTTGGTTAGGATAGGTTAGGTTAGGATGGCTTAGGCTTACGGCTCCTAACATCACAAACCTAGAGTGAAAAATGATCCAGATAGTGACCGAGTCTGTATATGCGTACAAAAATGTGTGTATGTGTCTACATGGCACCGGTACCGACCCTGTATATGCCTACATGATGCCGGTCTCGACCCTGTAAATAGCTACATGGTGCCGGTAACGGTGACGATATGGTCCCTTCAACGGCGCCGGTATCGACGCTGTATATGCGTACAATAAGTGTTTATGTGTGTACATGGTGGGTGATATCAACAAAACTAAGTAAAATATAGCCACGTTGAGTGATTTGATTTGTATAACGAATAGATTAATGAATAAATACCATAAAGGGTCATGAAAAAAACTTGTATAATGAATACATCATTATTGGTTTGGTTGGATAGGTTACATTGACTAGATCTTTGAACCTTATATCGCGTGAAACTGATCCATATTAAAAACTTTGCAACAAATGAAGAGAATAAGCTTTATTGGAATCGGCCTGCTGAGTCTCATCCACTTATAAAATGGAGATATCGACGATGTTCCTGAATTTAAACATCTGCAAATGGATTTTTTGCCAGATCAAAATTGGAGGAGTGTATTCAAGCTGTTAATGTTATGGTAAATAAATATTTCAGGTATAGAGATTCATATATAACAATACCATACATAAGCATAAGTGATTGAGATGCGTTTCATATTCGAACATAATATGATTTACTGATTATTCAAACAGTGTAATCTATATATGAAAAGGAGCGATATTTGTTAGATCAAAACTACACAGAGAGAAATGTATGGTAATAGATACATGTATATCATAAATTCAACATGACGTGACTTATTGAATTTTCTCCAATAAGATTTTCCTTTTGAATTTACATATTTTGTACTGTTGAATTTAAATGATTTCGTCATGTAACTATTACATGAAGGCTAGAAACAAAAATTAGCTTCTCCTTATAAAATTATTCATAAACTATATTTTTCAATAAATGATGATCGCTTGGTATTCATTCAAGGTTGAAAGCGGTACACAAGCTTGAGTTTCTGATGATATCAAAAGAGGTAAAAGATACTTGACGAGTGGGATTCGAACCCGAGACACTGAGCTATATATTGGAGACTGATACCACTACGCCATCAGAGACCTAGAATGTGGAGGATCGATGAAGTATATACTGTTCTATTAATTACCTTCATTATGATATTTGATCTGAGTTTAGCAAGGAAAACGGCGTAATTTTGATGAATGGAATTTATGAAGACTTGTTGCGACGCAAATTCATGCAAATTGACTCCTTATTAAGTATCATGTAATAGTTACCAGATTCATGTTGTGGCAACATGACATCCGGGAACATGGCCCAAAGAAGTGGAACACCGGCATAATTTATCAGATACATGTAAATTCAACAAGATCCTAAATCAATATGAAAATAATTGTAGATTCAAACAGACTATTTGCAGAAATCATGTTACATTTACATGTATATGGCTATGAACAGGTCAGCATGACAAATATTGTACATTTTACAAGTCATTTCCTCTCTGTGTATAGGAGTTTATTCTAAATGCTAATGATATGGTATATATACAGTCCAAGTGGAGAGGTTCATATATATCAATAACCTGCATAACCATCAAACTTGAATAAAGATGAATAATTATTGGTGAGGTTGGATAGGTTAGGTTCACTAGGTATTAACGTATCTGGTAGAGTATGGCCACCATTTTGTATTCATTGACTTTCCGTGTCAATGTTGTCGTACATTGATATAGAAATCCCTAATTATGTACCTTGGGCGGGATTTTTATTCTAGATTTTGTTGACTGCGGTCATTACATCACAGATCTATAGTAAAATGTTTGAGTGGATGTAGTAAATATTCGTTATAATACACGAAAAGGGTGAAAAAAATCAAGTTCAGTTATTACCAATACCTTAAATTAGATAATAAACAATATAACATGACATCAAACTAATCACCTCTTAAATCGAGCAAATAAATCCAACAATACAACAAAATATTTTATTGTACCAGTAAAATGTTGAATACATATTGAAAAATTGCATGTAATTTCATTGCTAACGCTTTAACCGCCATAACAATCACTGACATTTGCGGCAAGCTCACATAACCGCTTTGAACTCTACATTCTAGTAACGTTCCATAACCTTACATGACGTGAAACTACACATATGCACAAATTACCACTATAACAAATAAAATGGATTGATCTTATTGAAAATTGCAAGCCTTCAGTAAATATGCTATAGGTGATGGTCATTTGTCGTCGTATGGAAATGTGAATACATGACCATATGGTTTGGAAGCTATCAGTTTGTCGAACCGATATACATAATCGAGAGTTACAATTTAGAAATGGACTGATTTCTTTACATTAACAGTTAGTACAAATCCGATGCACTAGTTCTACAAATCAACCTACAACAGGACCCAGAACCAATATCAAGACGTTATACATACCAAAATTTTCGAACACAATACCGAATGTAGGCGAATGTATAACTAATGAACATATATTCCTGTGATTACCGGGATTCATATTCTAGATTTGTTGACTGTGCCCATACGTCACAAATTTATAGTAAAATGCTAAAGTGGATATGGTGAATGCTCGAATAAGTCAGATATTCTGAATTTCAACGAAAACTCCTAACAACACCTGCATCAAGCAGTAATTTTAACTGTTCAAACGGATAACATATATTTATAAAAGTATGACATGAAGTAATAAGCATCTAGTAAAGGCATGCCACCAAAACACATCGTTGTGATCTACAATAAACTGATGGAGTATTTAACAATAACACTGTATACAAATCCGGTAGACTAATTTTTCATGACAACTCAAAACAGGACTACAGATCAAATATTGGAAGGTAAAACATCAATATTTGTTCCACTACATCAAATTAAACGAATTTATACTCAACACTACATCATATTAGGAGAATGTATTCCAAATAAAAATATATTCCTATAATAACCGTTTAAAAATCGTATAACAGCAATAAAAGGGGCTAAGTAAGTTTCTCTACTCTACACTAACCAACATTGATTAAGTATGATATACGGTGTATCCTACCATACCCCAGATGATATATCTTACACCAATTTGGAAGGTGAAAGCTTATTCAATACGTGATGCCGATATACATTACCAGTCCTGTAATTATTTATAGAAATAATCTTGTACTTTTACTTCTAAGGTGATCTGAACCAGTGCTAAGATCGAATATTAACATTTAAGTCTTACTGAAAATATTTCTAACGTAATACAAACACCAAGTTCATGCGTAATAAAGTACTAATACTACGATACCCGTTCAATCTGAAACAAATTCGTAAACCTTACTGATGCTATGCCTCTAGTAGGACGAAATCAAACCCCACTGTGTCATAACAACGAATTCTACAATGCTTTATTAGGTCCTCCTCAGCAAGCTACCCCTGACATATAACAAATTTAGAGGCGATAGCCGGTCATGAAACAATACCTCAGACATACCATGCATCTGTTTAGTCCATCATCTCTGAACAGATTCTGGCAAAGTCACATCCTGGACATAACCAAGAATCCATACACAGGTTCAGTTGTCAAGAATGGGCGCGACATGAGTCACAAAGAGTGTGGCCCTGGGCTTCTGTTTACTGACGACCTAAGAAAGTCATTCCAAAGACCAGCAGCTCGTCGCATAACCTCGCTGACAAACCCATGGAACCTAACACCAACATCCACATGAAATTACAAATTCACTTTGAACTTGGATGGATTCCAAATAACCAATCCAGCCAGTAAATCATCTTATATAACGGTAAACTACACACCTGCTAGGGTTTAATGACAAAATTCCACAAAGATGCAGTACGAATTTACATCTCTTAAACATATATTCATTTGATTACCGATGAAAAAAATCATACAACAATAATAATAGCAAAAAAAATATCCTAGTAATTCTCTACTCTGTCGTAAGCAAGATTAAAAAAAAATAGTGAGAACATACCAACAATAACATTGGGAGACTTATGTAGCTGAAAAGTGAATTCATTATTGAGAAAACCTCCTACCTTGCCAGGATTCGAACTCCGGTCGTAGGGATACTAGCCCTGTACTCTAGCCACTATGCCATCCAACAAACAAATTTATCTAACTTTCGTGGGTATCGTACTGTTTGGGGTCGACTGCTATTTCCTCTGTTTATCACTGTTGTTGAGAGACAGCACAATAACAGTGATGAACAGAGAAATTGGTCGTCGACCCTAAACAGTACAAAACCCACGAAAGCTTAAATCGCAAGTTTGTTTGCTGGCTGGCATAGCGACTTCAGTACTGGACTCGTATCCTTGCGACGCGGGGTTCGCCTCCTGGCGAGGACTGAAGTTTTTCCAATGATGAATTTACTGTTCTGTTATATTGAAAATTTGTAATATACGAGGGTATTCATCATAGTAAATCGGCATTTCTATACAAATAAACATAAACGCAACAAGCTTTTGCCTAGGGGACTCCTCTAACTCCTCCTAATCATTGAAGTATGATGTTATTTCTACGATAAATATACAACAATAAACTAACAACAAGATCAAGCTTGTATCAAATCGAATCTTCTATAGCTATATTTTTTCACGTCAATCTGTGTAAAAGGACGTGAAAGATACATTCCAACACTAAAATGATTTACACCTGAAATAATACTCTCCATTGCAGATAAAAGCGTAATATATCCTAATATTCCGATGTTGTATAAAATAGCCAATACCTTGCATTGAAGTTGGAAACTCTACAGAGAACATGCAAAACTGAAAGAAACATACTAAAACGCTCGAGTTATAATAAAATAAGAAGAATGATGTTATAACCGACCAATTATGCCTGGAATGTTGTGTTACATGGAAGATGCAAACCTAAAATATCCTAAAATTGCTATAACTGTATGAAATACCTATTCAAAATTCCGAAAACAATACAAATTCTGCATAGATCAACCGATCATTATTATGTATACATAACACAATATAATTACTCACGATAAATCCACATCGTTTCCGTAATCTCCAGCTACTCTCGCTGAGGGGGGCATCCGACCGGTACTCACTCTACAAAAAATCGATATAAGACTACTTGAACAGTCTACATACGCTTGATAATGGTCCATTTGGAACATGCGGATACATGGTGTCACCGCTATATCGAGCTCAAAACTGGATCGTGCGTTATGGGGTAGACAGATTCATGTAACGAAGCTGCTGCTTCCCCAGAAATATATACATCCACCCGCTAACTGCCAAACTAGTATACCATACTATTCCTATAGATTATATCTACATGTGAAATGAATCAGATGGAACAACACAAAACGTTGCCCAAATCCAACCATCAGGCTGGTACCAAGCAGGGCCGAACGCACACGAAGTCTCCAAAGCGAGTTATAAAACACCTTCCTTATTATTCCTTTAAACTATGTAACCATGTAACTAACAAAAAACACAAAATATCCCAATCCAAACGCTAGGAACCCACTAACTAGCCACCGAATGAGTCACTTATACCCCATTAAGATATGTATATGAAAATATTATGCACACAAAATATATATAATTATAATCCAGACATAAATATTTAATGATACAGATACTCAAACCATAGAAATAATGGCAAATCAGTCATGGCAAAGAAATGGATAGGATAATGAACAGATATGAGTTAGCTCACCTGACAAACTTTCTAGAGGCGCAACGAACTTATTGCTTAGGGATCCCTACGCCCCCACCACCTCTAAAATTGAGGTAAAAGCTCATTCCTACCTAGAATTAATAATTATATAATAAACAACAGTAAATGAAAAGCATACATACAACAATCCATAGTATGCAGCATGTATCTATGGGGCTCCCTTACTTACACCACCCTCCAAAATGAAACATAAGCATACAATAAACATTGGCATACAATAAAATATAAATGTACATAAACACATAACCTTCCAAAATTTATTCGAAAGCTGTGGTTGAAGGCCTAACCGTTAGCCACCCGTTAGCCGCCCGTTGGCCACCCGTGGGTCACCCGTTAGGTAGATAAGGTTCTGATGCAGACTCCTTAGATAAGGTAAGATAAGGACCTGATACCGACTCGTTAGGTAAGATGAGGAGTGATATGAGATGAGACGCTGTCGAAGGATCCTATGTAAAAGGTGATGGTAACATGAATGTTTAGATGCGGAAACCTATGCCTTATCAATAAAATTATGTTATCAAATGTATATGAATAATATCCCAATACACTCGGAGAACTAGCAATGAAATTGCAATACAACGCCTCTTGCCTTGCATGAAATATGCGATAAATACCCTGTAATTGAAACAAAGGTATGGTATCTTATATA
>SDVV010015845.1:0-14414 GCA_016164225.1 Gammarus roeselii | reverse complement strand
CCCCCGTCCGTTAGCTGACTTGGGGCACCAAACCAGTTCCGGAACCCTCTGCCCCCCCCGCCCCCCAATTCTGCGCGCACCCCCGTACGCTCGGTGAGTCAAGGTGCATGCATAGCGTCCTACCCCCCGCCCACCGCTAATTAACCCCTATCTAATTCCTTCACAGGGCGATTCTCGCACACATATCTACTACTTGCAGTGATGCAGTGATGCAGTGATGCAGTGATGCAGTGATGCAGTGATGCAGTGATGCAGTGATGCAGTGATGCAGTGATGCAGTGATGCAGTGATGCAGTGATGCAGTGATGTAGCGCTGCAGTAATTCAGCGATGCAGTGATGCAGTGATGCGATGCAGTGATGCAGTGATGCAGTGATGGAGATATGCAGTGATGCAGTGATGCATTGATGCAGTGATGCAGCGATGCAGTAATTCCTTGATGCAGTGATGCAGTGATGCGTTGCAGTGATGCAGTGATGAAGTGATGCAGTGAAGCAACGATGCGATGCAGTGATGCGATGTAGTGATGCGATGCAGTGATGCAGTGATGCAGTGATGCAGTGATGCAGTGATGCAGTGATGCAGTGATGCAGTGATGCAGTGATGCAGTGATGCAGTGATGCAGTGATGCAGTGATGCAGTGATGTGTTGATGCGGTGATGCGGTGATGCGGTGATGTGGTGATGCAGTGGTGCGGTGATGCAGTTATGCAGTGATGCAGTGATGCAGTGATGCAGTGATGCAGTTATGCAGTGATGCGATGTATCAGCAGTTGACAAATCGAGGGTCTCTGCGGACTTTTCACGTACGAAATATTTGAGTTAGATGAAAGTTATGACAGTTTTTTTTATCCCATCAGTTTTCTTAACTTGTCGTGTTACTATTCTTATGAATTCGAACACCTTCCTGATCATTTTCCCACCATGGTGTACTGTGTGTGACTGTACTATCAACTCTAAAACTCGAGCCAATAACAGATTTTATATATAATTTTAATGACATCTCCTGATAGTCTGTTCATAAGCAGTTCACTCCAACATGATCATTGATGCTTCCAGCAGGAGAAATCCTTCAGCGATACCTGTTAGTAAAACTCAACTCGTGCAATGCTCAACTCGTGCAATGCTCAACTCGTGCAATGCTCAACTCTTGCAATGCTCAACTCTTGCGATGATCAACTCTTGCATGGATCAACTCTTGCAATGCTCAACTCTTGCAATGCTTTACTCTTGCAATGCTTAACTCTTGCAATGCTCAACTCTTGCAATGCTCAACTCTTGCAATGCTCAACTCTTGCAATGCTCAACTCTTGCAATGCTCAACTCTTGCAATGCTCAATTCTTGCAATGCTCAACTCTTGCAATGCTCAACTCTGGTAATGTTCAACTCTTGCAATGATCAACCCTTGCAATGCTCAACTCCTGCAATGCTCAATTCTTGCAATGCTCAAATCTTGCAATGCTCAACTCTTGCAATGTTCAACTCTTGCAATGCTCAACTCTTGCAATGCTCAACTCATGCAATGCTCAACTCTTGCAATGTTCAACTTTTGCAATGCTCAACTATTGCAATGCTCAACTCTTGCAATGCTCAACTCTTGCAATGCTCAACTCTTGCAATGCTCAACTCTTGCAATGCTCAACAATAGCAATGCTCAACTCTTGCAAAGCTCAACTCTTGCAGTGCTCAACTCTTGCAATGCTTTACTCTTGCGATGTTATACTCTTGCAATGCTCAACTCTGGCAATGTTCAACTCTTGCAATGCTCAACTCTTGCAATGCTCAACTCTCGCAATGCTCAACTCTTGCAATGCTCAACTCTTGCAATGCTCAACTCTTGCAGTGCCTAACTCCTGCAATGCTCAACTCTTGCAATGCTCAACTCTTGCAATGCTCACCTCTCCAATGCTCAACACTTGCAATGCTCAACATTAGCAATGCTCAACAATAGCAATGCTCAACTCTTGCAATGCTCAACTCTTGCAGTGCTAAACTTTTGCAATGCTTTACTCTTGCAATGCTTTACTCCTGCAATGCTCAACTCTTGCAATGCTCAACTCTGGCAATGTTCAACTCTTGCAATGCTCAACTCTTGCAATACTCAACTCTTGCAATGATCAACTCATGCAGTGCTCAACTCCTGAAATGCTCAACTCTTGAAATGCTTAACTGTTGCAATGTTCAACTGTTGCAATTCTCAACTGTTGCAATCCTCAACTCTTGCATTGCTCAACTCTTGCAACGCTGAACTCTTGCAATGCTGATTTCTTGCAATGCTCAACTCTTGCAGTGCCTAACTCCTGCAATGCTCAACTCTTGCAATGCTCAACTCTTGCGATGATCAACTCTTGCATGGATCAACTCTTGCAATGCTCACCTCTCCAATGCTCAACACTTGCAATGCTCAACTCTTGCAATGCTCAACAATAGCAATGCTCAACTCCTGCAATGCTCAACTCTTGCAATGCTCAACTCGTGCAATGATCAACTCCTGCAATGATCAACTCTTGCAATGATCAACTCCTTCAATGATCGACTCGTGCAATGATCCACTCATGCAATAATCAACTCCTGCAATGATCAACTCTTGCGACGATCAACTCTAGCATGGATCGACTCTTGCAATGCTCATCTCTTGCAATGCTCAACTCTTGCATGGCTCAACTCTTGCAGTGCTTAACTCTTGCAGTGCTCAACTTTTGAAATGCTCAACTCTTGAAATACTCAACTCCAGCAATGTTCAACTGTTGCAATGCTCAACTTTTGCAATACTCATCTTTTGCAATGCTCAACTCTTGCAGTGCTCAACTCTTGAAATGTTCAACTCTTGGAATGATCAACTCCTGCAATGATCAACTCATGCAATGCTCAACTATTGCAATGCTCAACTCTTGCAATGCTCAACTCTTGCAATGCTGAACTCTTGCAATATTCTAATCTTGCAATGCTCAACTCTTCCAATGCTCTAATCTTGCAAAGCTCAACTCTCGCAATGCTTAACTCTTGCAGTGCTCAACTTTTGCAGTGCTCAACTCATGCATTGCTCAACCCTTGTAATGCTCAAATCTTGCAATGTTCAACTGTTGCAATGCTCAACTCATGCAATGCTCAACTCTCCCAATGCTCAACTCTTGCAATGCTCAACTCTTGCAATGCTCATCTTTTGCAATGCCCAACTCTTGCAATGTTCAACTCTTGCAATGCTCTAATCTTGCAATGCTCAACTCTTCCAATGTTCTAATCTTGCAAAGCTCAACTCTTGCAATGCTTAACTCTTGCAGTGCTCAACTTTTGCAGTGCTCAACTCATGCAATGCTCAACTCTTGTAATGCTCAAATCTTGCAATGTTCAACTGTTGCAATGCTCAACTCATGCAATGCTCAATTATCCCAATGCTCAACTCTTGCAATGCTCAACTCTTGCAATGCTCAACTTTTGCAATGGTCAACTATTGCAAAGCTCAACTTTTGCAATGCTCAACAATAGCAATGCTCAATTCTTGCAATGCTCAACTCCTGCAATGCTCAACTCTTGCAATGCTCAACTCATGCAATGCTCAACTCTTGCAGTGCTCAACTCGTGCAAGTCTCAACTCTTGCAACGATCAACGCTTGCAATACTCCACTCTAGCAATGCTCAACTCTTGCAATGCTCAACTTTTGCAATGCTCAACTCTTGCAATGCTCAACTCTTGCAATGCTCAACTCTTGCAGTGTTCAACTCCTGAAATACTCAACTCTTGAAATGCTCAACTATTGCAATGTTCAACTGTTGCAATGCTCAACTGTTGCAATACGCGACTCTTGCAATGCCCAACTCTTGCAATGCTGAACTCTTGCAGTGCCTAATTCTTACAGTGCTCAACTCTTGAAATGCTCAACTCTTGCAATGCCTAACTCTTGCAATGCTAAACTCTTGCAATGCTCAACTCTTGCAATTCTGAGCTCTTGCAGTGCTCAACTCTTGCAATTCTGAGCTCTTGCAGTGCTCAACTCCTGCAATGCTCAACTATTGAAATGATCAACTGATACAATGCTCAACTCTTGCAATGCTCAACTCTTGCAATGCTCAACTCCTGCAATACTCAACTCTTGCAATGCTCAACTATTGCAATGATAAACTAATGCAATGCTCAACTCTTGCAACGCTCAACTCCTGCAATACTCAACTCTTGCAATGATCAACTCTTGCAATGCTCAACTCTTGCAATGCTCAACTATTGCAATGATCAACTGATGCAATGCTCAACTCTTGCAATGCTCAACTCTTGCAATGCTCAACTCTTGCAATGCTCAACTCTTCCAATGCTCAACTCTTCCAATGCTCAACTCTTCCAATGCTTAACTCGTGCAATGCTCATCTCTTGCGATGCTCAACTCTGGCAATGCTCAACTCTTGCAATGCTAAACTCTTGCAATGCCAACTCTTGCAATGCTCAAATCTTGCAATGATCAACTATTGCAATGATCAACTGATGCAATTTTCAACTCTTGCAATGTTCAACTCTTGCAATGCTCAACTGATGCAGTCGTCAATTCTTGAATATGATTGAACACCACTGTAAACAAACCATTTACACATAGAAACGTATCGGGACGCACGGTCGATTTACGCTACTTGCAATGCTCATTCTTCTGCCTGTATGTATTGACTTGATTTATAGTATGTGATGAGAGTTTTGCAATTGTCTTCCACATAACATTTAAATACCTTCAAAAGTATTGATGCAGCAGAAAGCAATATTTATTAATCATGGTGTTGGATGTCCTGCCGTAGATGCACGAACATAATCTCGAAAGAATGAACATAAGATAACAAAGCCGGTGATTTTTCTTTCATAGATGGGTCGTCACCCCTTATACCAGCAGAGGTGCTCTGGTCGTATAGTGTACGAGACATATAACCGTGTAGTTTTCACGGGTATCAGAGCATCTTTTCATCAGCCCTCTCACCTCCAGAAGTGCTCTGGCAGTGTAGTATACGAGTCCTATCTCCTGAAGTTTTCACGGCCATCTGGAGATCTTTTCACGTTTATGAGCCTGACATTCTGGAAAACAAGTTGGGGAGTGGATTGGGATCGCAGTTTTGACCATGCCTCATATAACACATTTTTTATCGGTCGAGAAATAAATAATTCGTATAAATTCAATAGTTTTCTATCCCACTGGGAGCATTTTTTTGCCTTATTTGACGCATTCTTTCAAGATGTACTTATTTATATTTTATGTATTTAATGGATATGCTCAGGATGTTCCTTGCAAACGATCTTTTGATTTATTATAATTTTCAGGAATATCTTACTCTTTGGTAAATCGCCCTATTATCACTGAAGTTGTGTGACAAGATTTGTTACCCTAGAATGTTTTTTTTTTAAAAGACGTCTAACTATTCTTCTTTTAAATGGAACATTTCTTTAACAACATTTTTATAACCGATTTATTTAGCATCGACAACAGATTTACACGGAACGGGGTAAACCAACATTTACCGATTGCAAACACTTTATGTGCGGATAGATTATGAAGTACAACCATTATCGTCCAGCAGAGACATCACAACTAACTGCTGTTCTGACTTGTTTCATGATATTTTCCCCTTCTGATTGGAACGGAGTCGTTTCATACAATATCATGCATGTATCTAACCTATCATATTCGGAATATATTCAATACAGATATGTATTTACGATCCACTTGCTTGATTAATATATCTCACTTATAAAATAATGGAGAGTACAACGACACATTCTGCATAAAATTACGGAAAGAGGAAGTTAAAGTATAGTACGGCATCAGACTCAGCCCATTACTTTGAGCTCTGTTCTACACTAATTTTACCCGTCGGCTTCCAGTAACGTATTGAAGTAAATGCGTTTCCTAGCAAAGCTGCCACAGCCTGGCCAGTGGTAATCGTATTTATGATACTGCGGCAGGGGTGTTAGTTTGAGTGTCACCGCAGCCATAGCAACGTAGTCGAGTAAAATAGGATCTCATGCGATGCTACTGCCTAAAAATTCCTGCCCAGACACAAAATGAAGGTGGACGCATGGGTAGTAGGAACAAGGGTGGGCACAAATCTAGAAAGACGTTTTATGTACTCAGGCCAGATTATTCGTGATCATCCGTGTAACAACGCTGTTATGTAACATCTCCCCCCAGCATTCACTTCATTGGATTCATATGAAGTTTGTGCCCTTAGGCACCGTCGCGACATAGTTATGGCAGTAGAAGATATAACAGCTGTTACAAACACCAGATCAGAGGACTTTCAATATAGAAGTGCTGAAATTAATACTTGTAGGCTTTTCATCTCAGCAACGGTTAGAATTTTGTGATGACTGCTCGTCTTTTTTTCTGCAGTCAAAAACTTGGGCGTGGAGAGCTCTTCGCTGATACTGAATGTTCGATGTGCTTGACAGTGTGCAATGTTCAGAGGGTGCGTCCAGGCCGCTGAGCGTGCTGAGTGTGCTGGGCTTGCTGAGCGTGCTGAGCGTGTTGAGTAGGCTGGGTCGGCTGAGCGTGCTAAGCGTGCTGAGCTTGTTGAGTATGCTGGGTTGGTTGAGCGTGCTGAGCGTGCTGAGCGTGCTGAGCGTGCTGAGCGGGCTGAGCGTGCTGAGCGTGCTGAGTGTGCTGGGCTTGCTGAGCGTGCTGAGCGTGTTGAGTAGGCTGGGTCGGCTGAGCGTGCTAAGCGTGCTGAGCTTGTTGAGTATGCTGGGTTGGTTGAGCGTGCTGAGCGTGCTGAGCGTGCTGAGCGTGCTGAGCGGGCTGAGCGTGCTGAGCGTGCTGAGTGTGCTGGGCTTGCTGAGCGTGCTGAGCGTGTTGAGTAGGCTGGGTCGGCTGAGCGTGCTAAGCGTGCTGAGCTTGTTGAGTATGCTGGGTTGGTTGAGCGTGCTGAGCGTGCTGAGCGTGCTGAGCGTGTTGAGTATGCTGGATTGGCTGAGTGTGCTGGGCTTGCTGCACGTGCTGAGTATGCTGGGTTTGCTGAGCGTGCTGAGCGTGCTGAGTGTGCTGGGTTTGCTGAGCGTGCTGAGCGTGTTGAGAATGCTGGATTTGCTGAGCGTGCTGAGCGTGCTGAGTGTGCTGGGTTTGCTGAGCGTGCTGAGCGTGTTGAGTATGCTGGGTTTGCTGAGCATGCTGAGCGTGCTGAGTGTGCTGAGCGTGCAAAGCTTGCTGGGTTTGCTGAGCGTACTGAGCGTGCTGGGCTTGCTGAGCGTGCTGAGTGTGCTGAGCGTGCAGGGCTCTTCGTTGGTGCTGAATGTTCGATGTGCTTGCCAGTGTGCAATGTCTCAGCGTGCGTCCAGGCCGCTGAAACCAAAATAGTCAATGTGTACATATTTAATCAGCAATTGATGTGTAGTTGGAGTTATTGGTATCAAGCGCTTAACCCATTCCACTTCGCGCCTTTTGCGCTCACTGGGGGGCAAGTTTATTGAAGCTACAGATACAGCGAGTAAGTTAGAAGTTTTTATCTGATTTAGTACTGAAATATTCGTGTTTACCACTAACAACATTTCAGTTATTTAAAGAAACCTATTTTCATTCGTTTCGGCACTTTGAACAACGCTTCCAGATATAAATAAGGGACGTTAAAGCTCAGTGAAACAAGGGACGTGAGAGCTTAGTACAATAAGGGACGTGAAAGCTCAGTAAAATAAGGGACGTGAGAGCTTAGTACAATAAGGGACGTGAAAGTTTAGTATAATAAGGGACGTGAAAGCTCAGTAAACTAAGGGACGTGAGAGCTTAGTACAATAAGGGACGTGAAAGTTTAGTATAATAAGGGACGTGAAAGCTCAGTAAAATAAGAGACGTGAGAGCTTAGTACAATAAGGGACGTGAGAGCTTAGTACAATAAGGGACGTGAAAGTTTAGTATAATAAGGGACGTGGGAGCTCAGTATAATAAGGGACGTGAGAGCTCAGTACAATAAGGGACGTGAAAGCTCAGTATATTAAGGGACGTGAGAGCTCAGTACAATAAGGGACCTGGAAGCTCAGTATAATGAGGGACGTGAAAGATGAGGGACGTGAGAGCTCAGTACAATAAGGGACTTGAAAGCTCAGTATAAAAAGGGACGTGAGAGCTCAGTACAATAAGGGACGTGAAAGCTCAGCATAATGAGGGAGGTGAAAGCTCAGCATAATATGGGAGGTGAAAGCTCTGTATGATATTCTTACCCAAACACAAAATCGTGGGCAATGACGTAAATCTTCTTAGCGTTATCGTGTCTTCGTACCGACAACTATACCAACTCTTCAAGTTTATGTCAGAATAAGTGCAACGAATAATTGATTTTTCACATTTCACACAGCCAGTAAGAGGAGATTGTATTGAAATCAAATCATATCTGTAAGGTTCAGCAGAATTTTCTGCTCGCATATTTTAAGGGTTGCTTTCACTAACAACTGTGACAACAAATCAAGACTGACAAGTAACTCTGCCTAATGGCATGTGTTTACCGTAGAAATGGTCCAAATATCTGAGTAAGGCCCACAGATACTGTTCAAAAGGGTCATGAGCTGATATAAATATCATTGCGGTGCACTTTAATTACGTGGGGAATTCCTATTTCTCTTCAACTATTAATCGGCTTAGGCTTTATTCGCATAACATCCGTTTTTCGATACCAATTTTTCAGCAGCAATTACTCATTGTGTGACGCCCAATTATTGGTCCTTTCATGCTCTAGAGACCTAATTTTCCATTATCCCGACTTCTAATTACTTCCCCACTTTGGTTGACTTCGAAGTGGTGATCGATTTATGCATGACGAATTATACAGAAGAAAAGAAATTAGTATTTGAAATTCCGTGTAAACTTTGATTCACGAACCAATTTTCACTCATAGAAGCGTATTGATATTTCATTCTAAAAAACATTGAGCCTATTTTGTATGCCAAATAAACAAAAAATAACGACATTCGTCACTTATGTATGTTTATCAGCCACTGGAGAAGCCTTTGACGGTACCGATGATCGCATTCATCAACAGTTATCAATCTAGCAAATGGTTTGACAAAGATACATTTGATGGAGCGGAAACGATGTGGTAGTCAATTAGAGCACAGCTGCCACCAGGCCTTCTCGGTGTGATATTTTAAGCTACAACAGTAGGTTAGCCAAGTATGATTTAGAAGGGGTTTAGTTAAGTGGAGTGGTGTTCTTTGGTCGGTAGATGCGCCGTTTGTATGGATTATAGGAGGGTGAAAGCTCTCAACCCCATTCCATACGTTCACAGTAATGATGGCAGAGGACGCATCCATTCCATACGTTCACAGTAATGATGGGAAAGGACGCATCCATTAGATACGTTCACAGTAATGATGAAAAAAGGACGACTAAATATCTCCCACCCATATGTGTAGTCTCGTCCAAATAATAATCGTAAACGTGAAGATATGACCAATGATCAGGAGATGCAACACAGGATGGGGCACACATGTCATGAAGTTGGTATACCTGCAATGTTCCCCGTAAAGTTTGTCAGTGTACGGGGCCGTGTATGTACTGCCACGTTCATCAGTGTGTCCTGAGCAGGTCCTCTGAAATGGTTACAGACAATAATTTGTTCTCCACATGCAGGCCTTTCTAGAGGTTCAATGCCAGTACGCGTGTCTCTTTAGGCCGAGTATGATCCAAGATGGAGTGATCTATACATATATAACATAATTCAGTATACATCCAGAATCCCATTAACCTATTTTAAGTAAATGGATCAGGAAAATGTTCCTGTTACTTTTCATGCGAGTTGGGTTTTGATCGACAGGTTGGGGTTCATCAATGAACTCCACCCACCCGTTTACTTCCATGACCATTTGTCAGTAGCCATCGTATTTAAAAAAATGAACCGACTGTTAATTCAGAGGTAAATTAATTGAGTGAATAACATACAGTTTTGTGTTATCAACAAATATCTTTCGATACGCTGGAAAAGTACATTTGTAAACTAATTGCATCAGGCAATACAAAACATCCATAATGATGCACTCCATCACCAACCCCCCATTTGCCCAAACAAGTAAGTAATGAGTACATGACTCCATTTGCCCAACAAGCAACGAACAGCTGTCAGTTTAGAGTACACATCTACTCCTAAAGTAGTTTCTTAAATGGCTCAGTGGTTCTACTCTGGCAAGTGGGGGAGTACTACTTCTCAAATGTTATGAGTATCTTACCTCATAATTCTCATTATACTCTTACTGCTGCAATTTCTGTTTGCAATTCTGCCATAACTCAAGAAACGTGATTGTTCCAACGAATATCGGTTCCAGTTTAAAGCAAACATCCAATTCTAGGTTTGCATGAATACTTTCATCAGCAAGAGAACTGATGAATACTTTCATTGGCAAGATTACTGATGAATACTTTCATTAGCAAGATTGCTGATGAATACTTTCATTAGCCCGTTTACTGGCTGAAGGACCTATATATAAACACGCTCCGTGTACCGACGTGGTCAGCGAATTGAAATTTTTGCTGTACCATTGACCCTCTTGTTGCCTTACATCAACCAAAACACATAAACATCGTATGTTCGGGTTAATGTGCATGTTTTCGTTAATCAACAACGGGGTTACAGACATGGCCCGGCCCCCCTTACAGCCTTAGAGTTCACTAACACCCACGGACGCTCCTGGTATGTTTTAAACAGAGCATTGCAATAGAAAATGCAATGTGCGGTCATCTCGGGTCTAGGAAACTGAGCTGTGTTTCTCTTTGTTGTATAGATATGTAAGTTACTTGTACTTTGAAGCTCCCAATCATATAATGCTAGAGCACGAGGCAGTCTCTTCGTTGACGGTGGAATTGCAAAACCAGCAAATCAATAATAAATATAATCATTGGATGTTTTCCTCCCGTTTCCATTTATTGTTCACTGTCTCATGACAAAGAAACTATCATGTTTTTGAGCATAGCTACGTCAATTATAAGTGTAGTAGTGCATGAGTCGCTCGTTTCGATGATTCAGAGATTGCACGAAGTGGTAACCTGAAATAGTTTGTTTAGTTTAAATTGTGTCTCACGTTTCTCTTTATTGACACATTTCGTCGTCAGAGAACCTACGTTTCCTGAGTGTATGGTCGTTTTTATAATTTTGCTCTCCTTAATTATAAGTACTATACCACTGAAGATGTCAATACAGCGTTTGCATGTATTACCGCAAAGTTGGCCTCAATGTCTGCCAAGCTGTTGGGCTTCAACAAATTTATTTTCGTTTAAGTCATAATAGGAGTTATATTATCTTTAGCTGTTCGAATCGTCGATCAAAATATAAATAGGAGACGCCATACTCGCCCTACGACTGTTAGTACAAATATCTAAGTAAGGCCCACAGATTAGTCTCTGTTAGTTGCCATCTCGTGTTTACAACTTCAACTTGCTAACTGAATATAATTGTAGTATCACAAATTGTTTCCATAAAATTTCTGTGTCAGTTTTTTCTTTCGATAATTCAAATTATTTGCTCAGCTAAGCTCGTTTTGAGGCATTACTAAGAGCATGTCGTTGGTGTCCACCATGTCGATAGGCATATTGTGGTCAGACAAGCAGAAGCTATATTGAAAAGGTATTGTATAATTCTTCGACCAATATTCTTCATCTCGTCATATTATAATTGCCCATTTGCAAACCTAGCATCCCGATTTACCCGCCAATGCATGCTCATGTATTTTTAACGTATAAGGCTTTGCTCATTGGAGTATCCACAGCACAGTTTGTAAATTATATTTTGCAGCATGAAGTATGACCGCTAAAAACGGGCTGTCGTCTATTCACTTTCATCTTTTGATTTGCTGATTAAAACAGTGCATCTGATAATTGATCTGTTATTCATGATTGCCAGTGACCTGGCAGGGTTTCATTTGACTTCAATAATACCGTCTTTTTAAAGTTCACCCAATGTATTGGTGATTTTCAAACACCAACTACTCGTGATTATCGAACTTCTTGCATGTATTCGTGATTCTCCATACACTATGGCTTTCATGATTTCCCAACTACATGTTTACGTGCTGTTCCAACCCTATATATTGTTATTTATTCCTCAAAGTAGAAGTTGTATTCACGATCAATGATGATAATACTCTGTTTTATATTTTGGCAACCCTCTAGAGATGAGCAGGGAGGAATTGAATTTGAACTGTTGCCTCGCTAATACAATTAGTGTATTTGATAGTGATGTTCATGTTTTATAAATAGAAATGGAAAAACCATTACGGGACCACGGAAATAAATGAATTAATAATAATATTCATAACATATTAACGAAATTTATGTCAAAAATTCGAAAATTTCACCTATCCACATCAATACACTTCACATTCACTTTCATTTTGGTTTGAAAAAAGCTGATCCTGGGCTCCTCCGACGTCTCAGCTGCCTCAGTAGTAGCGTCATCTTGCCCTATAATACGTATCTTTCGACCATACGTCTTGTATGCGACTGTATCATGCAGGAATTAGGTCTGTCGTCGATAATTTGAGTCGAGCGTATTTCATTTTTGAATAACTCCCGCACTTCATTCCACCAACCCCGTCTAGTGTTGGTGTTCAGTAGAAAACGATACTCGATGATCAGGACAAATGAATACTCATTTATAAGAGTTTTCATATTCTACTTTTAATGATTCGCGTAGTTGCTGCTGTCGTCAGTAGAAGAAAATCGTATGTCTTTATATGTCTGATAACGATGATTTTGGTATCCAGCTTACACATTAAGTGTTACTTTTTCTTAGGGCACATTAAACCTAATTATCCTTGCATTGTTTAAAAGTAAACGCTCTCACATAATGTTTATACGTAAAATATAACTGTTATTTTAACTAAACAAATCTGTTGTTATGCCCTGCCATATAACCTAATTTGAAATTTGTTTGCTCATCTCAAACTCACCTAGAGTTTTTGTGATGTAAATTTCTTTTTAATGAGGTACCACGACAAAACAATTACACCTTTTACTGGGACTTGCTAGTGGGTTACTTTCAAGAGTTACTCTGAGGCCTCCATACGTTTAACGGAACATTTTCCGCATTAATTAGCATCTGCCACGCTTCAGACAATTCAATCAGTTTTTCGAGGCCTTGATGCATCGCCAAGCTATTACCCTCCATCCCTGCAGCCTGACAGGGCTTTGTGTCATCGGCAAAATGTCGATACCTTGCACAGAAGCCCGCGTCCATGTCGCTCACATATTGACGAGGACGAACCCCTCTCTCGTAGATCGCCTTCCCATGTAGACACATTGTTTGCGCCCCGTTAGCCAGGATTGAAGTATTATTCTATCGATTTCAAGTTCAGCGACTTTGCTTAGTAATCGTTTGCGTGGTACTTCGACGATGAAATTTAGGAAGTTAGGGCAACTGACATCTATTGCCTCTTTGTAAGGGATGTTGGTAGATAAGTTAACGTTTCAATGTATCCGATTTGTGAAGTATTATTAGTAATGTTCATTAACAAATATCCGTGTTGATTCTCATGCCTACTGATTAGAGTAAGAAGACAAAACGAGCACGAGTGCTCACGTTGAGTTGTCTCCTTTGAAAGAAGTGAATGAAGAGCGGGGGATAGCCAACGAGTCTTTAGAAATTTATGCACACGTACAGAAAAAGGAGGTTGTAAGGACAGAAAGGAGAAAGACCACCTCTACTCGCACCACTACCTACTGCAATCACCTCACTACTACCCGAGGCATTTCATTCCCGGAGAAGAAACGGTCGAGTGTCAGGACGACAATTCAGGAAAGGAGGGAACAAGATGAGATACTAAGATTTTAGGTTTCAGGCGGTCGCATCTCAGACGGTCGAGCAGAGACGGCCACACCCAAACGCCCAGCAGACTCACACTTTTCCTCGAGCGCATGCCTGTCGGCTTGCCCCAGAGGTTGGGTCAGACGACTCCAACTAGGTTTTGAATCTACTTCAAAGGAGCATATGGGTATTTAAATTTTAACATGTATGGGCACATTTGGGAGGAGCACCACACCCAATTGCCAGGTAGTGGTCCTCCTATATGTGCTGAGAAAATTAAGTCTTCTGTGCGCAAGAATGAAAGCAGTTGCATGCAACACTCTGACATTGACCGGTTGTAATAAAATGTCAGTGATATTCAATCGATTTGAAATTCAGCCAACAGCTTTGTGACAATGTTTTATGATATACATTTTTCTTCCCACTCTAGCTATCAGCAAGTGTGATATGCAAATGGTACAGAGCACGCTGTTCAAATCTCGTAGTTTTATAATTCATTTCAATAAATTGTTTTGCAAATTATGAAAACATTTTTTTATTACAATCATTTACCGCAGCCTGCATAATCTTGTGTCTTTATACAGATTCAAATGTGTTATTATTATTCACTATACTGATACATATGTTCTTATTAAATCAAGTAAACTAGTAGAGAAAATTGAATTTAATATA
>SDVV010015844.1:0-14414 GCA_016164225.1 Gammarus roeselii | reverse complement strand
CGATACATATAATAATAATGATAACAATGATATCTGTAATGTTCAATTGTTCTACTCATCCATCGCACAAACATTTTTATGTGTAAGGGTTTTACAGCGCTGGGAGGGGGGAGCAGAGGTTCCAGGATTCAGAGGGGCCTCTATAGGGTCCCACAGTTTCTCAAAAGGCTCCCAAAGGGTCTCAAGGGAGTCCCAAAGGGCCCCAGAAAGATCCAAGTGGACCACCCCAAATCCACCCGGTCTCCCAAGTCCCCCGGGCTCCCGAAACCCCGGGTCCTCGAGTCCCGCGGATCCCACGAGTACCTCCTCTCCCTGGGTCACCTTCTCTCAACCAACCTCGTTACATATAATAATAATGATAACAAATTTAAAATTCATCACCATGAAAAAAGGGCAGAGAAAAATAATAGAGCCCAAGCAAGAAGAAATAATAAAATACTAAAATAAAGTGTTAATGATCTATAAAATGAATAAGCATCCATCCACCCCAAATTCCACGTAGGGCACGGAGTTTTCAATTCTGATGGCTTTGCACTCAAGCGTGTCCGGAAACAATAACCTTATCGATATAAAGATTATATACAAACTGTAATTGCGATATTAATGCGCGCTAGCGGATTCGGGAAGTATACTTAAGATTTTTTTAAATTTAGGCCTTACTTCCACCGGAGCCTCAACGTGAGTCGTAACAGGCTCCCCCGTACAGCTCGACGATCATGGATTCCAGTAGGCTCGCACGCCTCGGCATGCGAGAAAAACAATGTTGTCAAAGTTAGAACATTTAGAAAATTTCAGTCGTGTCTGACGCACGCTGGTGCGCACAAGAAAAATGTTTAGACGAAATAGATCTCCCTTTTTAATCATTTAGAACTTCAAGAGTAATATGTATGCACGCCCGTACGTGCAGGTAGCATCGTCAAGACTGGTACAAGGTTCACGGCTACACGGACAAAGTAAGCTCCAACAGCAACGCAACACAATGTTTACAGCTACGCAGTCTAGTTGTTCTAGTACAATATATTACATATTCTAGCTAATATGGTAACTTTGACGTACAGTGTGTTGGATAAAGTAACTATATACTGAGGAATCCGACGTCCTTATCCCAAAGCCGTAGCGTAGAGTACTTCAGAACGATATGGTAAGATAATCCATACACATACCCTATAATGTGTAGCAAATTTTGTGGCATAAGCTAGCGTAATGTCACAAACCATTGAAGGGAGAGGGACTATCCACTTGGCTCTCAGTGAGACGCAAGATTGGTTACTGTTCCCCGCTGCAAATAGGTACTTGTGCCCGAACACGTGGGGCGACCTCCAGAACTCGTTGGATATGAGGTCTTTGAGAGGGACCCCGCTCGTCTAAGCGAGAGATGAGGTAGATTTTCTGGCGTCGTGAGCTTTAGTGAACGAGCAGATGTCATGCACCATCGATGATGTCTGGAGTGGTTTGCCTGCAGTAGGACGGATGAGAAAAATCATTGTTCGACGGACATCGTGCTACGTAGGCTTGAGTGCGGTCATAGGGCCCAGGCCGTGTACCCGGCCATCCAGCAGCAGTGAGGCGATAGAGATGAGCGGTGGCGTGTGGGTGAGGGTCTGGTTTTGTACCGGAACTTGTCATCCCATGGAGGGTTCTTGAAGAAATGTAGTCCCGCGCGTGACATTGCTGCAATCTCAGAGAGCCTGTTTCCTGCCGCGAGAGCGGCTAGAAAAGGAGTGTTCTGAAAGAGTGCTAATACTGACATCGTTTGAGTATTGGAGCGAGGAGAGGCGAGCGTGTCGAGAACCTGCTCCAGCTTCCAATACGACACTAACCGTCGTTGTGGTGGGTATGCGTGAAACTGGGCCTTAGCCAGGTCCTTGAAGATTGCCTCGCGGGTCGTGACGCCAAACCCATGAAAGAGAGGCAAATGAAGCGCATTCCTCTAAGCAAAACTATACGAGAAATGAGCTGCTTCTGCTTGCCGGCATAGTGCAGGGACGTGAAGAGGGTGAACTGGTTGATGGACTGCACCTTGGTGACGCGTGGCCACGCCTGGAAACGTGTCCAGAAGCCTTGGTATTGGCGTTGTGTGGACTGCCTGTGCGTGTTGATCAGGGTGTCAGCAAGCGATCTATTGTATTTGATAGGGAGCACCGTTATAAAAGAATTAGCGCTAGATAAGTCGAGAAGGGTTGTGATAATAGAGGCACATCCCTGCCTTCGACGCGTTGGGACACGTCGAGGACGAGCGAAAAGTCGCTGAAGGACGTGACGACCTTGGGCCCCCTCAGCGTGTTGGGGTGGTCGTGCACCACGAGGACGTCGCTGTAGCGGTACGTCTCAAGTTTGTGGAGCACTTGGAGGGTCAGATTGCACGGAGGGAACAGGTATATGTCCGTTCAATGCTTCCCGTCGCATTGAAGGGAAACCACGAAAGCTGCTCGTGGGTGATGAAACGGAGCTGCAAATAGCGAGATGTTGTGGTTTCACGGATGCGCAAAGGGGTCTATTTTGCCGAGTATCGCGCGGGGTAGAGAGGCGGGCGAAGCTTTGAGGCGTTCGCGTCCGCTTCGTTTCCACTGGCGGAGGCGTGAGAGTTGATCGGCTCAGACGCTCTACGATCCGGAAAGGTAGATCGCGAGAAGCGAGAGGTGACGGTGCTGGAGGATCTCAGGAGCTGTGCTCCGAATTTCTGCAACGACGAGCCCAAGTGATTCATTCGCCATGGTTACCCCCCCCCCCCGCCCTGTTGTCTGGCAACACTCGGACTGTAGTGTGGTGCCAATGAGCTCGCGCCCGCAGCATACAGCCCTCGTGCGTCGCCCGATGCGTCCATCCACAGGAGGTGCTTCTGTGGAGGCATCACGAACGGGACGTGGGAGTGAAGGAAAGCCTCGCTGCTCCAGTGCTGTACCGCGCGGGGGTAGGGATTGTTGAGGCGGCTGGGCTTGCGGAATAGGCGCAAGGATTGTGCTGCTGGTCATGTCCCTGCGGCGGTCGATGTCCTGTGAGGTCGGAGCGATGGGCCCGGCCTTTCCAAACTGCTGGGTGGGTTCCAAAATAGACTTCCCCCGGTAGACGTGGCAATCGAGCTTGAGGAGAAAGTCGCGGCCGTCTGGGTGCGCCGGCAGTGATGTGCTGTTGGTGCCTGTAGCAGCTACTCGTTGATGTAGAAGGCCGCATCTATCACTAGCTGGTGGGGCAAGTGAAGGGGTAGCTTCGCGATCGCTGTAAAGATTTTTGGTCCCAGATTGAGGCCGCATGGGAGGGCCGAGAGAAAGTACCGTTGGCTTCGTAGTTTGAAGGCTAGGAACTATGGAATCTGGGATGGATTGGGACGTGCGAGAAAGCGACCTTGGGGTCCAACATGGTGAATTGGAGAGGGGACTTCAGCTCTGCTCGTATTCGTTGCGAGTTGGACCCTCGAAACGCGGTTACCGGGATGTGTTTATTGAGTTCCGAGAGGTCGATCAACAGGTGATCCCCTCCCAAAGCCTTGGGGACCGCAAGGATACGATATGCGAAAGCTGGTTGTCTGGGCCCTGCCGTGACTACGCCGTTGAGCAGGAAGTCTAACCAGAGGGGTTTCAGAACGCCCTCGTGTTGTCGGTGCGAGGCAGTGTGATCGAGAGGAAGGGGGACTAGGCGCCCTTCTCCAAAAGAGGCCTTTGGACAGGACGCGTTTGACCCAAGGCGTGGCTTTGCGCCCGTGTGCTTGACGACAACTGAGGGCCGCCGGAAGAGCGGTAGTACTTACGGGAAGGGAGTGGTCCTGCTTTCCGAAGTCATCTGAGGATTTGGGGCGGGGTGGATGGCTCCTGCGGTGACTGCTGGGGAACTCGCGTGCCATCCGTTAAGGGGACCACGGATGCGAGCAAGAATACCCGTCAGGGACACGTTGAGGACATTGCCGCGCAGGGTGTGGGTGACCGAAGCGCGGAGCTGGAGATTCTCCGTACTTCTGTCGGAATGTGTTGGATAGAAAAAGGCAGTCTTGCCCCTAGTGGTCACGATGCGAGCCTTTGAGGGGACGATTGGCGCATTAACGGATCCCTTCAGGGCCCTGATTCTATGGCAGCCTGATGTAGGCGCGAAGTGCGCATTTGACCCGGAGTCGAGCTCCTTTGTAGGAGGCTCTGTCTCGTTGCGCGATATCTGTTCTTGCACGCCTCAAAGGTAGGACTGCCTGGAAGCGCTGTCCTGGCTGAGGTTTATGTTGCTATCAGCTGGCCATTATAAGTGACCTTCCGAATAAACTGGAGTGCCGTAGGCACTCGGTATGGAGGTTATCGTTGTGCACAATACGAGCCTGTGACGCGGTCATCAGATAACTAGCGATCGTTCGCCTGTTGCTAAGGTGATAGCGGACATAGTCACTGAAACAAAGGAGATTGAAGCATAAGGGGGATGTTACGATCCAAACATACACTCTCAATCACCGCCACATCGCATGACATACCATATGTTTGTTCATGAGAGAAAATAATAGGTATGGTACCCGTAATTTTCATATGAGACATTAAATAATGCCAATATGTGCGGAATGTCTTGCAAGATTTAGCTATTGTGCAACAAGGGCTGCAATGCTGCCCGTAAACCACTGTTCATGTTGGATTTCAGTCTCATGCATTGCTAGCGTCCATACAGGCGCTAGGTCTGTTATCTGCTTATGACAGACAAGAAAATAAATATCGCTGAGGAACCGCTGCATTACGTTGGGTTTGTAGAGCGACATTGACTTGGGTCCCGCGGTACGTCACAAGTGACTCATGATCCTCTGTTGCTGGCAAGCGAAACTCATTGCCTTGTAATTGCCAGGTCCAGATGACTTAATGTGCATAGAGTGTTGACCAGAAACCACCAAGTATCGATGTATTAGTGTAAACGGTGTCATAGTCCCGGAGGACGTCATTCATGACCCGTAATCGTCTGCCTGCAGGTGTGGAGGGCTGTACAGGGACAGCTTACTTCAAACACAGAACACCAAAGGTGTCAGGAAGACTATGCTTGTAGGACTATTCAAGTGTTGATCAAAACCTACTGTTTCTGAGCAAGATTTCAAAACCAAACATTGAACAGTTCCCTAAGGAACGTCATATGTGACGCATAATCATCTGCAAGTTGGTGTGAAGGGCTGTTCTGGGACAACTTATTTCAAAACCTAACATCAATGGTGCCAGCATAGAGGGTATGTCAAATGACTCGACAAGCAATGTTCAGGAACTGCTGTGTGTAAGCAGGGTTTCCAAACCAAAACCTTTGAACAATTTCCGAAGGCACGTCATGTGGTCTTTGAAAATATTGTCCAGAAAGAGAGAGAAAAAAATTGTGTTGACAAAAAAAATGTGGCGACAAAATTTTGTGCCGACAAAACTTCGGTGTTGACAAAAGTTTTTTGTGTCAACAAATTTTTGTGTCAGCAAATTTGTGTCCATAAATTTATATGTGGACAAATTTTGTGTGTCGACAAATTTCTGTTCTGACAAATTTCTGTCTTGACAAATTTTTGACAAATTTCAGTCAACAATTTTTATCGAGAACTGTATCAACAATTTTTGTCGAGAACTGTATTGACAAATTGTGGTGCCAACAGATTTCTGTCTCGACAACTTTCTGTCTCAACAAATATCTGTTTCAACAATTTTTGTCGAGAACTGTTTCAACAAATTGTTGCGTCTACAGATTTCTGTCATGACAAATTTCTGTTTCAACAATATTTGTCCATAACTGTATTGACTAATTGTCGTATCAACAGATTTCTGTCTGGACAACTTTCTGTTTTCACAGTTTTTGTTGGGAACTGTATTAACACGTTGTTGTGTTGACAGATTTCTGTCATGACAAATTATGTTTCAGCAATTTTTGTTGAGAACTGTATAGACAAATTCGTGTGTCAACAGTTTGATAAATTTTGTCAATACCTGTATCAACAAATTGTCATGTAGTGGGACGCCGCTCACTGAGAGCACATTAAGTGCGGCAAGGCAATAATTGCCAACCCCATCTGTGGCTGTAGGGACAGTGGGTCACTACTTCACTGCACAAATGGGCCGCCGCGCACTGAATCTTACCTTCTGAGAAGGTGCCACGATCTGTCAGGATCAGGTAAGGCGGGAGTGCTCTGCGTCCGAACCCGGAGCAACTAATAAATGATATAGGTAGGAAGGGGGTTGGGGTTTGTAGCCGGCAGATGACCGAGCGCGCCCCCGTACCTGGAAGACATTAAGACCGATAGGCGCAAGACGACACCAGCCGCCTAGCCAACAAAAATGTATTTTTCCTAAAAACTCGAGGACAGTCAAGGAACTTGAAAGTTTCGAGATTCCCGAGTAAGGTTAAAAGACACAAAGGTCTAAATTGTTCGTAAACTAGGTTCAACAAATGTTATCAAGGTCCTCTTGTAAAATCGTCTCTGTAATGTTTCCTCTTCAGGATTCATTGAACAAAACCAGAAGCGCACTGCAAACCATTTGGCTCTCACGAGTGGAAGAGAAATAATAACCAATTCAAAATTTACCACCATGAAAAAAGGGCAGAGAAAAATAACAGAGCCCAAGCAAGAAGGAATACTAAAATAAAGAGTAAATGATCTATGAAAATTAATTATCATCCATCCACCCCAAGTTCTTTATAAGAGCCAAGGGTGGGTGATAGGGATCCCTCTCTCGAAGACGGCAAGACAAGCCGTCTCCGAGAGACAAGCCGGCAAGTGTCGCTAAACGTGCGTGATGGTAGTACAAATAAAGCAGAGGATTACAATTAAGAGTGAGATTAGAGGCTTATCTCCACCAGATCCACAACGCGAGTCATCGCAAGCTCCCCCATAAGGCACGAAGCACAGAGGAGAGAGATTGGAGCTGGTGACTGGATGACAGATGATACATACCAAGTCTTCGTCAGCATGAGTTGTTCTGAAGACAACATTTGCTACTTAGGTGAATTTAATATTAACTTATAACTAGGGTTGAGGAGTATGGACCAACCAATGGACATTGTTGGAGGACATCCTCTACACTCCACTTTTCAATTTGTCGAGGCAGATGCAAACATAGGACCATTAATTTCAAAATAAATAAGCAGAGTAAGTCGGATCACAGACGTTTACTTCATCATGACAATTCACTGTTTCAACTGGCATTTACTAAGCTTGAGAGCAGAAAATGCCCAACATGAGGTCGTCGATTGCATTACTCACACATTGTTTGACGTACGATGTCATCAATTTGAAACTAACTGTATAGTTAGCATGACATATTAACTAACATATGCACACAGGAAAGAAATATTTCAATGAGTCATGATCGATGGGTACACTAAATGAACGGATTTCTACACGAACAAGATAATTGGAAATTTGAGCATATGAGGCAAGAAAAAAATAGAATGAAAGCATCTATAAGATGAACCTGATGAAACAAACAGTTGACACAGTGAATTGCATAGCAAAAGTAAATTACAATTCAAGAGTTTCTGCACATACAAGTTCAAACATGTATAATTTTAGTTCATGTTTGAAGGTAGCAATACTTCTGCCCGTCCTTATATCTATGGTAATTGAATTCCAGGTTTTAGCAGATCTGTATTTTAAAAATAGTTGGGACTGTGTTGACAAGTTTTGGGGAATTTGCAAATCAACATTGTTGCAAAGATCATACATAGAAATATTTCTAATGAAAAAACCTTTAGCAATGTAATTTAAATGATTCAAAGCTCTGTAAACAAACGCCCCAAGGCAAAAATTAATGATTTGACACAGTGGGAGGATGTTTCATTGACAAAAGAGGGGCAACGTGAGGTCACGTCTACTAGCATGTGATAGTGTTCTGATGACACGCTTTTGACTAGGAACGCTAGGTCTTAAGTTTACTTTGTAGGTAGATGCATACACGATTTAAAAATACGTCAGAATGGGATGAATAAGGGTATAGTACAAAAGACTTTTAGCTGGAGTCCTAGGACAATTTCTAATTTTGTATAAGATGCCACACGATTTGGACAATTTCCCGGCAACAAATGAGACGCGATCTTTCCAGTTAAGTCTCTGATCTACTATTACACCAAGAAACTTGGTTTTTGCTACATGTCTCACCTGTTGACCGTTCAATTTGACTCGTGTTAGGAATGGGTATCATCCGCCTGGAAAATATCATGACCTGCATCTTGTCAACATTTAGCGTCAGCTTGTTGGATGTGAACCATTTTGAAATGTGAACCAATTGATTACTCATATAAGTGATAGTATCATGGGTTTTCCCAGTCGAATAAACTGCAGTATCATCTGCAAAAAGTACAAAGGATAACCTGTTGCTAGTGTTTACAATATCATTAATATATATGAGGAGGAGCAAAGGCCCATGGATCAACCCTTGCCGAACTCCTATATTTAACGTACTGGCAGATGATTGTTTATTCCAAGTCAATAGGTGTTTTCTATCAAGAAGATAACTTTTTGTCCAGCTCTTATCAATAGAACTAACTCCTAATGCTGTAATTTTGCAACCAAAATCTCATGATTCATGCTATTGAAAGCTTTGCTAAGATCCAACAAGTTGCAACGATGACTTCACCACTGTCAAACTTACCAACATTGTCTCCAGCAAATTTTAATAGAGCATGCTCTGTATTCCTGAAAGCCAAATTGATTTTGGCTAAGTAGGTTATTTGAGACTAAATGAGTATATAGTCTAGCATAAAATACTTTTTCATAAACTTTGCTTAAGACGGGCATGACTGATATTGGGTGATCATTTTTCATTTCTGTTTTGGTTTCTTTTTTATATATTGGACTAATTTTAGCACTTTTGAGTGCATCAGGAAAAACTCCTTGCATGAGACTTTTTGATAAGTTGGGTCAAGGGATCAACAATAGTCCCAGATACAGCTTTAATTACATTAGTTGGGATGTTATCCCAGCCAGTGCTGCAACTATTTTTTAAATCCTTAATGATTGCTTCAAATTCGTTTGGATCTGTAGGGTTAAAGATTGGCTGTTCAGGAATTGCATTCTCTCAATAATGTTCAAAAGGGATGTTGTTGCTAATAATTGATTCACTTAGGAGTATTAGGAATACTATTGAAGTAATTATTGAAAGCATTTGAAATCGTTTGAGGATCAGTGATGACTTCATCAATAATAATTGAATCCAAATTACTCTGTTAATTTTTTCCTAGAAGGTTACCTATGATTTACCAGACTTTTTCACTATCCCCTTGAGAGGTTTCCATCAAATTTTGAATACAGTTTTCATGAGCAATATTTGTCAGTTAAGTGAACTCATTATTGTATCGTTTAAATACATCTCTACGAGTGATGGGATGCCTTTTGTACCTACGGTACAATCTGTCCTTCTCTTTTTGTGAGGCAAGTAAACCAGGTGTCATCCACGGATTCTTAGCTTGTTTGTAGCCAAGCTCTTTAATTGTGTAAGCGGAAAATGCACCTCAAACAGTTCAATTAATATGTTATGGAACTGCGTGAAAGCATCATTTGAGTTTACTGTGGATAGTATCTCATAAAAGTTGTAAGCTCCCAGCGCCTCTTTAAAGCTTTGAATGTTACGGTTGTTATATTTACGAAAGGTAATTATAGTCGGACTACGGGGTTTGTGAGAATACGGTTTCTGAATGAAAATAGGGTAATGGTCTGGGACATCGGAAATTATCACAGCTGCACGTGTTACACTATTAACTTCCTTGGTGAAAATAATATTTATTATTGTTGTGAATTCAGCAGCTGTACACGTTGGTTTAGTATTTAATGGGTACAGACCATGATAAAGGAAATTGTTACCATAGTCAGCAACTAAATTTGATCCATGATACTGAAGCAGATTTACGTTGAAATCACCCATAATATACACTTTATTATAGGCTATGTCAATGCCACTGATAATTTCATTCATCTCCAGCATGAAACTTTCTACCAATATTTCAGAGGCTCTACGGTAAACCATACCTACTGTATTACCTTTGTTATCACAATAAATGTTGACAAAAAGAGTCTCAATTCTTGACCTGATGAAAGAGAGTCGGTCTCGGAACAACAGTTAGCCTGTTATTTATAAATAAACAAACGCCTCCCTTATTACTCATATTATTGTTTGTATACACATAGAACCCAGATAAATTATATGTCCTGTAATTCACTTAGTTAATTTAGTTTTCTGGATCCCTAGCACAGTAGGTGCAAAATGGTCTGTTATATTGTTTTGAAGGCTAAGAAAATTCTCTTTCAAACATGCATTATTTAATGCCATGCAGGTGAAATTGTTTCTCAATGAAATTGTATAGCGAAGGAGCTCATCACCAGGAACTATTTGACACTCGGGAATATTCATTCTCATTTGTAAAATTGGATCGCTTTCCTGGAGAACCTTGTTGAAATTATCTACAATTTTGTGCATAGCACGATCCAAGAGATCAATATTGTTTACATGTTCCTCCACTTAGAGTTTTGAGCTTTCAATAGATAGTTTCGGGGGGTTGCTTGTTCATTTACAAATATGTTTTATTTAATTTTGGCTAAAATCATATCCTGAAATACTAAAAATAAAATGTTGTAGAACACACCAATTTACAATATTTGACGACACATAATGGAGAATGTCAGCAGAGAGAAAGTTGTTGATGTTTTCTAGTCATTTTCAAGTACGGTAAAAGTGAGATATCATACCATATGCTATTTGTTTGTGCAATTGCAACAAGTAGAGCATGACACTCAATGCAAGAGTTGGATTGGAGGAAGGATATTCTAGATCGAAAAAGATTAAAACTAGTAGATGAAAGCTTGCCACCAATGAAAAATTGTTTAATAACCATCATTATTACTAATAGCTGCTTTAAACAAAATGAAGCTGCTCAGGACTGGATGAGTCATAACTCTTCTCCATCTTTGTGTGTTTGGATATTTATACGTGAACTGCGTCGGGGTTTATTGACCAATTGATTTGTATAATCGTCACTAATCAGCCGTGATGGCGATGACCGTCCCGATAGCTTGTGGTCGCTCTTTTCCTCATCTCCACTGATGACTGTTGAAGACTGCGGCAGCCGGCTGTGGGGGGGGCATACTTTGCCACGGGCCCATCTCCGTTTGGCAAAGTTGGCTCCGCTGTTCATCAGCTGGTTACCCAACTCAGAAAGTGCCTCTTTCACAGCGACCGCAGACGATTGGACTTGGTGGTCCACGTGTTGATGTTGTTGGTTCACTTGTTCAGAATTTGTTGCCAGTTTTTGATAGTTGGAGTTTGGATGCTGGTTGGTGAGTTGATGCACAGGAGACTGATGTTTAGGTTGCGGGTCGCGTGCATTGTAGGTGGTGTTGCCGTTTGAGTTGCTGCTCTGTGTGTTCTTGTTCAGGCCAGCACTCTGGTTGCGTTTAGGACTCTGTTGCTGATGTTGAAGGGCTGTAAAATCCTCACTTGACTATAGCTTTATTTGATGTTGTAGACGAGGTTGACTAGATTTTGGTTGAGGCTGTTGAGGTTGTTTGCGTCACCTAAATCTAAGTTTAGGACTCTTAAAATACACTGTCTGATATGAAGTTTTAAGCTTTCCAAACTCATTCATTCGTCTCTGTCTTTCAAGGGAGGTGTTATGACAAATATCATCCTGGACGTAGATCCTTTCTTGCAGAGATTTGAGTTTGTGGGATGATCTCAGAACGTTGATTCGGTGCTGTTCTGAATTCAATGTTGCAATAATGGGGCGGGGCCGTATGGAACCGGACCCTCTGGTTGTGTGAAGCCGCTCACCAACGCGGAGATTGTTAATGGAGCTGCACTGTGCACCAGTGTGCTTGATAATTTTGTCTACATCAACTCGCAATTGCTCAACATTTTCACCATCGCTTCCTTTAAGGTTAATTATCCTGATGTTTTTGCTGCGACTTTTGTTGCCGAGTATATCAACTCGATTTCGTGTCACACAACAGTCTTCTTCAATGCTCTGCAGTCACGTTACCACATTTAATTGTGATCTACGGAATTCTTCAAATTCGTCAATCCGTCCGTACAGATATTCAAGAGAGGCTATTGCTTCGTCATGCTTTTTTTGCAAGTCGGCGATCGTGCTTTCACTTTTTGCAAGGCAATGAATGCAGTTTCTAAGCAAATTTTTTAGATGAGCATTTGTATTGCCATTGGAATTTTTTTCCTGACTTGGTCATGACTGCATTCACTGTGACTGTTAATGTAGCGAAGGAGGGGAAGGGTATAGAGTTGAGGTGAGGCTTGGAATGTGGGCCTAATTGGGCAAGGAGCACACAAGGGTCGTTGTGATTACCTCGCTTCCCATCTGTAGAGGGTAGCCGGGCATAGCCTAGCAGCTAATTTTCCCACCTTACACTGATGGAATGAAATGAGCCTTTTTGTCTATCACAAGCACCTAAACACTGTGTTGTAGATATAATAGCACACACTTTGTTTGCACCGGTGGGCTTAGCAAAATTTTTAAATCAGACGATTTAACAAGACAAGAAGAGATAAGTTAATGGAGTTTCAACAAAACAAACGAGGTAAAAGGAGTAAATAAGGTGAAAACATAACCAGGAAAGGGTAGAGAAGGAGAGATAGTGAAGAGTAAAAGGGTCCAAAAGGAAAATAGGGTGTTCAACCCCCCGGTTGGATCGTGCCCCTGTGCGACCCGTGAACCAGTAGCTTTAAGAGGGGGGAGGGGGATGCATAGAGAACCTGATGTAGAGTCCCCTTGACGCAATCTTTTACGTGCTGCATTTCCAAGCAACTAAAAACGGTTCACACATTGACTAAGACCGACATAGAGTGCACTCAGTAGTTCATGAAGAGGTTACAGCCGAAAATGCCATAGGATGACAAATAAACACAAGAAAGTATAGTATGCAAATGAACAATGGACGAAGTTAGTGTGTGTGAGTATGAGTATTATCGTATGCAGCAAAATGTTACGTTAGAGTAAATGTAAAAAGAGACTCTGGCAAGAGTTAAAACTAACAGCCATAAGCGTTGAAAATGGTGTGGAGTACCGGTATTAAAAACTTCATTGACACTCTTAACATACCTACAACAACGTAGTGCTTTTAGCTACTCGATGGCGAAATCATTTGCTGCTATTGCACGAGATACGTAGATAACATTACATCATGAAAGACTTGTTGTAGCTGTACATGGCACAGCATAGTGTTGCTGGTGTACAGGAGTATAAACAAGACGTAAAATTGCTTCCGTTGCTGCCCCAATAGGAGCTATTCAATAGGTTGTACTTTTTTGCCTATCTATGGTTACACCGCGGTGGCCGAGTAGATGGAGATTGGATATTTAAGGCTGACAACGTCTGCGGCCTTGTGAACAAGACTGGAATACTTCCCTTCTCTGCGACCACAAACAATCTCATTTTTCCCCCTCTGATTAGGAGGGAAACGTAGTACGTCTATGAATAAATATCACTGGTGGTTTTTTCCTCGTTACAATGATCAAAAGTGTATTATGGTCGAAATAGGCTTTCTGCATTTCTCACCCCAAAATAAGGATCTCAGCATCCAGTATATTTCTTATTAGAGTAGATGTTGTTACAATACCGTGCTAAATAACCACTAAATGAACAGGCATAAACTAACTCCTTGTAAAATTTTCAACAAATGTAGGAAACGAATCGAAAGAATCATCAGGCTACATGCTTTGTTCAACATTGTTGAATAAATTATTAATTGAAGAACTTTATATTCAACAGGAATTGCCCACTTTTCCTTCTTTAACTTCATCTACGTCTTGCAAAGACGAGGCAAACCAAGTAACAAAGAGTCACAAGCGTTTTGTTTGGAGCAAGGGAGGCCACAAAAAGTAGCAACTGTCAAGGCATGTAGAGAAGGTGGGAACATCAGAAGAGTAGCGCTCAACTGACACCTCACGAATCAAGAACTTCAACAAGGGATAATGCATAATTACCATCACATATTAGCTGAATTATTCAATACCACGGTACATTGCTGAGTAGAAAAATACAACCAAACAAATATTGATTTAGCCCTTCTCTGAACTGCCTACATACCGCAGGGAGAAGGAAGTTATATACAAAATAACAGTGATAAATCGTGGTCTACCTAGTCTAATAAAAAAATGTACACACTTCCAATTCGTACTGTGAACAGCGAATCTGGGGTCATAAAAATACACAATTTCAAAAATTCTTGAAATGATTAGAAAAAAATAAATTCACAATGTGAATCAAAATTGGCAAGATATTGTTGCATTGCTTCTGAAGAACATCCTTTCTTATGAACGCCGTGGCCGGTGAGAACACCATAAACCAGGAGCTCAGCATGGTCGAGTTGCATGACCTTTTGATGGACACACTTAGACATTCAATGATGAAGGAAAAGACTGTTGGTAGCAACAGGTTAAGAAGTCTCCATTATTGAATATTGACATTCAATTGGTCTAGTTTTCATAACA
>SDVV010015843.1:0-14415 GCA_016164225.1 Gammarus roeselii | reverse complement strand
AGCGTGCGCCAGCTACCTAAATGCACCAGCTACCAAATAATAGCGTGCACCAGCTACCTAAATGTACCAGCTACCAAATAATAGCGTGCACCAGCTATCTAAATGCACCAGCTCCCAAATAATAGCGTGCACCAGCTACCTAAATGCACCAGATACCAAATAATAGCGTGCGCCAGCTACCTAAATGCCCCAGCGACCAAATAATAGAGTGCGCCAGCTATCTAAATGCCCCAGCTACCAAATAATAGCGTGCACCAGCTACCTAAATGCCCCAGCTACCTAAATGCACCAGCTACCAAATAATAGCGTGCGCCAGCTACCTAAATGCCCCAGCTACCAAATAATAGCGTGCACCAGCTACCTAAATGTCCCAGCTACCAAATAATAGCGTGCACCAGCTACCTAAATGCCCCAGCTACCAAATAATAGCGTGCACCAGCTACCTAAATGCACTAGCTACCAAATAATAGCGTGCGCCAGCTACCTAAATGCCCCAGCTACCAAATAATAGCGTGCACCAGCTACCAAATAGTAGCGTGCAACAGCTCCTTTTTTTGGGTATAGCAACTAGTATTATCTGATGGATGGGTTAGAACTTTAACACGGGTGCACACAGTGATGAAGGAATTTTTAATTTAATGGTCATTGATCATCACTGTACAAATTTTTGTATAGATTGTGTACAATTGGGTATGGATGTAAGATGAAGCACGGATACCATAGCGTTTTTGAATTTTAAAAAATCATCTCGTTGGAACCAATATTAATCTTTTATTATATTTTAGCTCGAGCGCACCCCTACACACCACAAGCGCATCGGCCGAGATCCGAAGTATCCGCCCTGGCAATGCAGGGGACTGACCAGTTAGTACTCAAAAATGCTAATACTGTACATCTATTCTGAAATAGAAGCGCTTAGGAGGGTCTTCAATAGAATATCTAAGCAGCCCTTCACCTATTCGTCACGAATATTTGATAGAAACTAATATTTTTAAAACAATAGACAAACTTAACACGTTCCAACAGTAAAGGAACCCTTTCTTTTAGAAAACTATCCAGTGGTAGATATATAAAGATCCAAATGAATTAATTTCATGGTTTCAACGTCATTTGCTGAACTGCTGCGTACGCTGAACGGTTTAATAAATATAGCTTTTCCTAGTACACAGCAGGCACAAATTGTGAAGGGGTTCTGATCACCCCCTCCCCTCGACCCCCCCCCCCCAACTGGTTATATGTATTCCCCCATGTCGACAGAGCGATGATCTCTAGAATTCCACGACCCCAAAATAAATAATAGATTTTTGGTCTTCAATTATGAGAAGTCGAGCACAATGTTCAAGAAGGGAAGTAATAATAATATGAAAACTATATGGAACGGCGGGAATTAATTAATTAATTTATATATATATATATATATATATACTCGCGCATAGAGAATAAGAGCTACATAACTGGAGCGTACGTGAAGACCTTGAAATCCTCCACCTACAACAGAATGTTGAGAGGAGTATTGCTCTCATGAACTTGGGATAAGTTTCACGCAACATTTTAGCCGAGGAGTGACATCTTAACAATCTCCCTACACATTACAATAAAGAAGCACAGTCTCCCACTCAACCTTGCAATATACCTCGAATAACACCCTTCCAAGGCTTTTCTAAGACGCATTCGATGTTACAGGATAGCTTATGTTATTACAGAAGCCTGTTGTTGGAGCGAACGCAAGGAAAGGTAGCGACTGGCTGACGGAGCAATACCACACACAACCTACACCGACGGCCACCTGACCAACACTGACTCGTGACACCGCCCCCACCTGCTTCTCTCTACGGCCACCACTACTGCTCACTCTCTATCGTCTATAGTCGGCGCACAGGGTATTCATGCAGCGCTCCAATAATTCACGCTCGTTGCAATAATGCAACGGGCATGAAAGTTATTCACGATTCAGAGGCCAAGTCTACAATACAATAAGCGCAGAATAACTCATTAGGAATATAATATTCATTAGCATGCTAAACATCTATAAACTTGAGAGGAATTTTGAGTTGTGTAATTGGTAAGAAGCTCGTATTGCAGTTGCCAAAGAACATAGGTATCATGATTTTTCTTTCTCTGAAACTGAATACTTCAACGGTACGTAGGACGAGGGTAACAATATATAAAACATTATACAATTCCAGGTATTTTTCAGTGCTTGCCTATTTTCTGTGAGTGTTTGCTTATCCTAAACAAACAACAGGACAGAGCAAGTAAACAACCCGTCTGGGGTGAGGAGGTTTACACGGGTCGTGACCCGGACCAACAAAACAACACTTGTGTTGCATAGGGCAAGCGTAGTCCTGGTCGATGTTGAAACGAACAGCTGTGCGATAAGAACCATTTATTGGTCGCGCTCACGTACATAATGAAAATCGCGTGAGGGCTCATTGTGCACGTGTTGTTGGCATCTGCAGACTCAATCCATACGACAGTCGCATGACAGCTCACACGCAAGGCCGGCCATTTGACAACACTTTAATCTTCTTCACAGACCCGCGAGTGAGTGTTCCGCACCCGTCGAAAGCTCTACCGCCACTACACCTGCCTAATAAACTTTAGTGTTTACCTATTCACAACACACAAAAACCATTGCTCGTCCTGAGACTATTTTTTGCGCTTCTTCCCAAACGGTACATTGCAACCGGGTATCTAGGTATTAAGAGTATCTTTGGGCCTGGAGCAGCCGTCTCTACAGGACATCTCACCCGTGCAATGGGCATGTCAAGGCCGAGTGCAGGCGTCTCTACTGGACACGCACCCAGACATTGGGCATGATTTAAGCGCGGTGAAGGAGTCTACTGAACACCCCACCCGGTCATTTAGCATGCAGGGCCGGTTGCAGACATCACTACTGAACTCCCGAGCGTGGGACATGCTGTGTGACGGGTGCAGGTCTCTACTTGAGAAACCTCCCTGGGCATTTTCGCATGCTATGGCCGCGTGCAGTCTACTTCACACCTCGCCCGGGCATTGGGCATGCCTTATACCGGGTGCAGGCATCTCTACTGAACACCACGCCCGGGCATTGGGCATGCTATGGCCGCGTGCAGTCTACTACACACCTCACGCGGGCATTGGACATGCCTTATACCGGGTGCAGGCATCTCCACTGAACACCACGCCCGGGCATTGGGCATGCTATGGCCGCGTGCAGTCTACTACACACCTCGCCCGGGCATTGGGCATGCCTTATACCGGGTGAAGGCATCTCTACTGAACACAACGCCCGGGCATTGGGCATGCTATGGCCGCGTGCAGTCTACTACACACCTCACGCGGGCATTGGGCATGCCTTATACCGGGTGCAGGCATTTCTACTGAACACCACGCCCGGGCATTGGGCATGCTATGGCCGCGTGCAGTCTACTACACACCTCACGCGGGCATTGGACATGCCTTATACCGGGTGCGGGCATCTCTACTGAACACAACGCCCGGGCATTGGGCATGCTATGGCCGCGTGCAGTCACTACACACCTCGCCCGGGCATTGGACATTCCTTATACCGCATTGCGCATGCTTTGAGCCACGTGCAGGCGTCTCTATTGGGCTGGGCGTTGTTTCGCGAGTTTCGCAGGGTAACCTTTGAGATCAAGCGGCCAAGGCAGAAAGCCAAATTCCCACTAGAAGGATATACAAACCAATCTAAAGAATAGACCAATGCCAATGAAACTATACATTTCTCAGCATGTGTGCAGGTCATAAATACGAATACCTCAACATAATACAACTTTGGAGCCTTCTAAGGAGGGATCGTTTAGAGATTTTACGATGAAATACAAGTGAACAGGAGTCTGCGGTGTCTGATATATTGTGCATTTGCTAGACAGAGATGATTGTAGAACAAACTTCTACTAACAGTTTTGCTGCCAGAATTAATGACTGGTACAAGCGAGGACTGTTGGCAATAAGTCCTTGCCTGCTTGGAGGGTCAATATAAATGGAGATCAAATTTAAATCCACACGAATCTGGAACGACTGAAGAGCTGGACTCTAACTAAAGGTTTACAAGAAGGAAACAGAGCGCTGCTATACTTACCGGAACTAAACCAGAAGACAAATTTCAACAGATTCATCTGTTCAAGTGGATTTTGGCCATAGTAAGGTATAATACATACATAACAAAGGAGCAGACTCTGAATGTCATAGGGAAAACATTTTGTAATGATTAAGACCTCATCGCGAGGCCGCCGTGGCCGAGTGGTTAGCGTGTCCGACTGCAGTGTCAGTCTCTGGCGCTGCATGTTGAGAGTTCGAGCCTCGGCATGGACACGGCGGTCCTGTGGCGGGGAGATTGGGTGCCTCCCTTCTCTGTGTCAGCCTAACTTAGCCATCCTCCTAACTAATGGGAAACGGCTGTATGTCTATACATACAAGACCTCATCGTAATCGACGACCTCACACAACATGCTGAGTTGGGCAGAAACAGTATCTTGATACAGTTTATCATTGCTTGGTCCGATGGATGAAATACTATGAAAACTGTATTAAATAGCTACCGTGTTTTGTCCATCAGACCACATGTAGCAGATGTCTTCAGAGAGAAAAGTGCTACTGATTGCGCCTTTATTTGAGCAGAACGTTTTTTTTCTACAATAGAAGATTAATTGATGATCTCGAGTGCTCAGCGAGAATAAATACTTGAAGTACATAATCCTACAGTCTCTCCCAAGGCATCATGCAGAGGCGATTGAATCAAAACGTGCAGCGTCAAAAAGGACTTCTGTCTCACACCAGTTGAAGGCAGCTTTTAATCATGATACAGTTATTGGATGCCCGTTCGCGAAGCAAAGGCAACAAAAAAGAATGATAATTCATAATCGATGGAACTAGGCTGAAAACTTCTCAAAAATTACATTTTATTTGCAAACTGTGCCGGAATGGCTCATTTTTCTCGGCCGCTAGAACACAGATCCCCATCACCAAAACGTAAAAATCTAATTAGAGTTGAGAGGCTGACGAGTAGGCTTAACTTGTAGGTCATTGTCGGTCACTTCCTAGACGCAGGGGATCGTTACACTCATTCATGTAACTAAGGAAAAAGCTACGCTCGTCATTGACTACGTATCAGACAAAGCTTTGCTGATTCCAAATTATTTTGCTCATAACTATGGTGATTTATCAGAAGATTTTACTGCGATGTGGTTGGCGCTTCAGCTCCTTGAAATTGTACAACTCTGGTTCCGTGTATCAGCTTTTCACACAACTGAACAACACCGACTGCCTCATTAGATTACCAAACAGTTTTCATCATCTTTGCTGCAACTGGTTCAATGTTTCTCTCACGACCCCGCAAACGCATGTTTCACTCACGATATCATCCATGTAGTACTAGCTCGAACCCTCATAGACTCAGCTTGATTGTGCCCAAATGTTCTCCCTCGACTTCCTCAGTGACTGCTCCAAGACCCTCACCTCACCTCACCTACCCTCCCCCTCCTCGCCTACCCCCGGGAGGCCCCATGATCTTTCCTCACTGCCCCGAAGAGGTTTAATGGTCCTGCCTCATTCCCCCCCTACTTTAAGAGGTTCCATGGTCCTTCTCTTGCCTCTTTTTCTCAATGAGTCCACCCCCCTCACCTGCCCGGCAGAGGCTGACCTGCGCTTTGACGGCCCCGAGGTGCAGCTGAGCCACTCTGATGTCGAACCGCTTCAGGCTGATGTCCTCCTGAATTTCGTTGGCCTTGTTGTGGATACCCGCATCCAGGGATCTACAGGAGAGAGAGAGAGAAAAGCAATGAAAGGTCCGTCTACATGGCCTTGTTATCTACGGTATAGCATCGTCACGCAAAAGGTCTGTCTACATGGCTTTGTTATCTACGGTATAGCATCGTCACGCAAAAGGTCTGTCTACATGGCTTTGCTATCTACGGTATAGCATCGTCACGCAAAAGGTCTGTCTACATGGCTTTGTTATCTACGGTATAGCATCGTCACGCAAAAGGTCTGTCTACATGGCTTTGTTATCTACGGTATAGCATTGTCACGCAAAAGGTCTGTCTACATGGCTTTGTTATCTACGGTATAGCATCGTCACGCAAAAGGTCTGTCTACATGGCTTTGTTATCTACGGTATAGCATCGTCACGCAAAAGGTCTGTCTACATGGCTCTGTTATGTACGTTATATCATCGTCACGCAGTCTGGATACGGAAAGGAGTGTGAGGAAAGCGCTCTGTTTATCCGATTGTAGGCACGTACAATCGGTTACAAAGATAGATCTTATTTTAAATTTCGCGTTTGTTTAGGATATCCCTGCACAGAGATGGTATGTTTTATTGTAAGCATTTACATTTCTGCATTTTCTTCAGACGTTTGGCTGTAAACATACATCCATAACAACTTTCCTAACTACATTGAATTCGATTTAAATGAAGTTTAAATAAAACGCGAAATTAAAAATAAGGTCTCTATCTTTGTACCCGATAGTAGGCTACCTGGATACGGCAGGGAGGAAACAAGTATTCCGTCACCAGAGTGGAGCATCTAATGTACTTTAGTTGTTGTGAGAGATGACAACACCATCATAATGACCAATGAGGCTAAGGACAATTATTAGGACGACATCATAGGTCGACAGCAGGCAATTATTCCAGTCCCATTCATTGACAACTGGCGAAGCAAAATCAACAAATGTGGGGACATAGGATGGCGATGTCAGTTTAGATTTGTGCCTCCAAAATGATATAATGATGAGACTATCCTTCATACCGCCCCATTCTTGTGGATTATTGAACAAATTTGAATATTATCCACGAGTTAATACAGGCTGGTTCAGAATATTTTGAACAACCTATAAAATAAGGTAAGGTTACATAAAATTAGCACATTTTATCCTATGAAGGAGTGTTCAAAAATGCTTGCTTAAAAGGAACAGACTTGGAAAAAAAAAAGTGCATTCGTATCCAAACCGCAGGATTGGTCGTGGCGAACCCATTTATTGGCCATCAAGGTCGCCTGACATTACGCCAATAGATTTCAACCTATGGGAACACCTCAAGAGATTGGTGTACGAACAACCAGTTTCGTATGAACAAGTTTTCATCGACAGGGATCCTGACGGCTCTGCAAGGATTACGGTAACTGCCGATTGTTTTGGACGAGTTCGGCTATCGTTGCGCAGATTTGGTTGAACTTTGAACAGCCACTGTGGATACCTAACCGAACTCCCAACTCTGCAATGTTTCTTCATGATAATAAACTTGTTCAGACTCGAATTTTGAATTTTTCCCCAATATAATAAACTTGTTCAGACTCGAATTTTGAATTTTCCCCCAGTCATGTTTCGTAACTTTTTAACCCATATGGTAAAATGGGTTCATTTTACCTAGCCCAATACTGTATTGAAGTTTGCTTGACAATTCTGAAACACCCAGTGAGCCCGAAGCCCGGGCGGCGCACAGGCTTGAGTCCACGTCAACGCCGAAGAGACGGCGCACACGGCCCTATCTCCACCGTCGAGGATATGAAACAGGATGGGTTGAGGAACTTTAGCTTGAGCCGGGCTCCAGACGCCTCCACCGCAGGCATCTTGATGGCGTTAACCCACCTGACTCATGTAGGCTCCCTCGTGAGCGGCACTGATACATTAGTAGTAGAGGTTACGGAGAATCCTGACTAGTCTACGGTAGGCTATACAATATTCCATACTGCGTAGTTGAGGACGGGGAGAATCCTGTACGTCTAGGGTTGGTTATAAAATATTCCATAATCCATTGTTGAGGCCAGTTAGAATCCTGTCATGTCTAGGGTTCGTAATACAATATTCCATAATGCGTAGTTGAGGTCAGGGAGAATTGTCATGTCTACGGTTGGCTACACAATATTCCATAATGCGCAGTTGAGGTCAGGGAGAATCCTGTCATGTCTACGATTGGCTATACAATATTGCATGATGCGTGTACTTTATGACCACGCTCATTTGCCAGTAAATTAGTAGCAGAGAAGAAGACTAATGATTGCTGGCTTGTCACAATCCAGTCCGAACTTATGTGACCAGGAAGATGGTTTCGCATCTTCTGACTCAACAATTTCTGATTTTTGGGAGCAGCCAGCAGTAACCTAGTTAAACCCATGAAATGCTTTACCGTCTTTGCTGGTACCTCATGACATCTTCACCTCTTCTGGTCTCCTCGTAAACTCTTCACATCACCTGGTCCACTCGTAACCTCTCTTTGCAGCTGGTCCCTCACGAGATTATCAACTCGAGTCTCGAGGCGCCTCAAAAGATCCTTTAATCTCCTGCTTCTCACAAGCACTCCACCTCACCTGGCCCCTCACAAGTTCTTCACCTCACCAGGTCCCTTACATGTTCAACACCCCTGCGGACCCCACACAGGCTCTTCACCGATCCCGGAACTAAATAATCTTTTTACCTCCGCAGTCCACACGCAAGATCATTACTTCTTCTGGTTCGACTCAAACTGTTTACTTTTTTGACCCCTCACAAGCTCTCCACATCTTCCGTTCCCACGCAAGCTTACCACCACTCCTGGCTCCTCACTAGCACTTCAACTCTCCCGGCCCTTGACCCTTCAAAAGCTTTTCGCCTGTGGTGGCTCCACACAAGCTCATGGACTTGGCTGGCCCACAGAAGTTTACCTCTCCTATCCCCTCACCAGCTGTTCACCTCTCTTGGTCCCTCACAAGCTCTTCCCCTCTCATGCTTCTCACGAGCTCACCACCTCTCCTAGCCACTCCCAAGCTCTTCACACCACCTGGCCTAGCAAATCCTTTCACCTCTCCGGACCCCTCGTACGCATTTCATATTTTCTGGCTCCTAACCCATTGCATCATTTCCCCCACCACTCGAATTTCCCCTCCCTCTGCACCTCCAGGGGAACCTTCCAGCCCTCATCCTTGCTACCTCGCCTCAGTTTTCATTCCAGCCCTCCCTCCCCTTTGCTAGGCCATGAACATTCATAACCCAAGCTATCCAACTCCAGCCCTCTCTTCTCCTCAACTGTGTAGGACTATGAAACCCCTCTGGCTACAGCTCTCCGTTCCTATCTCTAGCACATCGCTTGCACTCGACTTTGAACGGCACGGAAAATGCCCTGACTCTAGCTACCCTTCATCAACTTCAGCCCTCCCATTCACTCAACTCTGTAAGGCCCTGAAACCCCTCCGACTCCAGCTTCCCGTCACCATCTCTAGTCCTTCTTTCCACTCACCTCTGCTGCGCCTTCGCTAGCCCGTCTTGAGACTCCTGGTTCAGCTGGATCTGTCTGGTGAGTTCAGCCGCCTCCCGCGACAATGACTCCAGTCTGGTACGGGTACACACATCGGCCAGCCGGTCCTCCACCACCTCATTGTGGTACGTGGGCTGAGGGAGGTCCTAGGGGTACATGGGTCAGGAGCCGAGGTGCAATGGTACACTAAACACTGATAATAAATTTATTATGATCATAGACGATTAACGGGATAGGAGACAACCCCATAACGTAGCGATTTGCATGATGTCCTCCCAGCCCACGCCCGAGTCTGTTCGCGTTCTAGGCAAGATAGCTTGGTCTGTGCAGCCATTTCATGCGCTACTAAAATTCAGTATTCAAGTCAAGTCCATTGGACAAATGCAATGAGGTGATATCACTAAATTCTAGCAGTTTATGTTTTCCTGTAATTAGATTTATAACTGGTACTTAACACTCACAGCATTATCGAATTAGATAGACAACCGGACGTAAACACGCCACTTCAGGCATCATACACAACAAACAGTCGCAGCCCTGTCTACAACGATTCACTTATTCTTCTCCGTAATCAGCACACGCAATGATGCCACTTTAGTCAGCAGAGAGACATTGACTATATCGCACTAGAAAAGCCGTCAGTCTGAACTGTCCTTCCCTAATATAATCTAGTCACCAGACGCGGAACAAAACGCTAAGTGCTTCACGCCTCACATAATACGAGTCTGACCGCGTATTTAAAGTTGTTTTGTGAACGGAAAATCGATAAATTTAAAAGTGCGCAAATTATAAGCCTGCTGTGGCAGGAATAAAGCCAACTGCCTACTGTGGTGAGCCCAGTTTATACAGCTATAAAAATGGCAATGGTTGGCTTCAGATACGGCTGGACAAAGGTTGAGAGAGTTTACAAACTGTTTCGGGTCTTCTAAGAAAACAATGAAGATGGAAACGGTTGGGTGAGTACGAGTAAAGTTCAAATACGGCTGGATATGGACTGGGTGAGTTAAGGACCAGTTACTTCGATTGACATGAACTGGATGGAGGGATGTAAATGTTGATAAGATTGCACGGTTTCTTTTGAATTTGAATGAGTACCGATTGCACTTTTAGTGTTGTCCAGTGAAAGTTGTGTAAAGCTGTGTGCAGGTGTGTTAGTGAAAATTTTCAAGAACGAGTGTAACCAACGTTGTTGGAGCGGTCGTGACGGTGTGTTTAGCATCCCGGAAACTTTGGTGTTTTGAATTTTTGTTCGAGTTCAGTTTCCTGTTCCAGGAGTAGAGCGATGCGAATGTAGTGTTGATGGAGGAAATTTTTGTGGTTCAATTTTTCCTGACCAATGAGGTTTGTGTTCGCTTTCAATATGTCCAAATGTCCAAATCGATTTTGGTTTGTTGTGGTGGTGGTGGTGGTGCAGGAGGTGGCGAGGTAGCTGCAGGACAGGGAGCATGTGGAAACATGGGTTGTGCCGTAGGTCGAGGAGCTGTTGTCGTTGTAGCTCAACCCAAGTTACTCCTCCTGTAGGGGAAGAGCCACGGGTGGTGACCAGACCGAAGCCCGGAAACCCACAGACAAATACATGTTGGGAATGTTTCGGCAGTTGCAGCCATTATATTAGGCCAGCACCCCAGAGGAAGTCGATGCTGTTTCGCGGTCGTTTCCAAAGATCACGCACCAACATGATACTATGGGTAGACCTGCCGGGTGCAATAGTTGGGCACAACGTCATGACGTGCTTGACCGTATCGGGTGAATCCTGGCATCACAAAAAGATATCGGAAGGGACGTTCTCCAGACTATGCCGGTGTGACTAGAAGGCCACGTGGTGCCCGCACCTCAGACGTGACTAGTGGACCCTGTCACCCCTGGGAAACCCCAACTCCTCTACGTCCATTTCAGGTGGTTGACTCAGTAAAACAGTGTTGAATCTATGGCCATCCAGTACAAGAGCTGTGAAGTGTGTGTTTGTGTGTGCATTTGTGGGAGGGATGTGTAGTGTCCTCCATCCTGTTAAAGAATGGAGTCTCTCTCAGATCAAGATAAAGTTTGAGAGGAAGGGCCATGTTTCCTCATGCAAGTGGAGAATAGGTGTGAACTGTGTACAGACCGTTGCAATGCGCAAGGTTGTGTTCTGTATCTTAAGTGATGAGGGGCCTGATGAATTGTTTATACAAAGTTGTAATAGATTTCTTGAGTGACCATAGATGGTTGTAGTAAGTACCCGGGACACGTTCAGTCAAGGTATAGCTTTAGTGCGGAGGTCGACGAGTCGCTGGTGGAACCGGTGACGCCACCGGATGCACAAGAAAAGGGTGGCCAGGAGGGAAGGGTAGCCGGGCCATGTTGCGGGCTGTAATATTGTTATGTGTTGGCCGGCCGTTAATGCATTGCCTACAAAGTGCTATTTTTCTATTGTTGTTGACACTGGAGTAGTATTTTGTGTTGTGTATCCGTGTCCACATCTTCATTGCATCGAGCCAACGCAACGCGTGTACTGGCGATCGAAGATGGGGTACATGTAATCATTGGAGCCGGGTTGGATTCTAGGTCAGATTTGGAAAAGGAAATACGGTGAATATTTGTTGCGGCTCTTGAGTCTGTTATTTTGCGGGCGAGCCAGTAGTAGTAGTAGTAGTAGTTGCTATTGTTCTCGACCGAAGCCTCAACGCGAAGTCAACGCAGGCTCTCCCATAGGGCATGAAGATCAATCAATTCTGGTAGATTCGCACGCTTTCGTTTGCGAGTTTAAATCAGAACTAGTGCGTCCATTAACGGAGAGGATTCAAACACTAGTGGCGTCACACACATTCATTGAGTCCGGGATGTTTTCCGAAAGTAATTAGTTTTTTCCCGGTAGGCTGTTTCTGTGAGCAAGCGTTGTAGGTTGCATGGAAGACTTTAAGAAGGCTCGGTGGGCTGCTGTGAGTGCATTACAATCCATAAGTAAGTTTCACACTGATTGCCACTTGGTGGCACAGGGGCATGGTGGTGCGTTCGGTCCCATGTCTACGTACATTAGGGGATTGTGGGCTATTCACGGGCGTCTCGTGCATAAACGGCTAATGAGCAATGGGTCTCTTCTACTGGGAAACTTGTTGTCCCATTCTACTACAAAGGGTTTGACAGCAAGCATCTTTAGTCCACTGTATCCAGAAGTAGTAGTGGTTTGATTGTTTTCCACCGGAGTCCCAACGCGAAGTTAATGCAAACTCTTCCACGTTGGTGTGTTGATTCGGCAGGAGAATGAAGGCTTGATTGCTACGCGATTGATACTTAGAAATGTCAATAAGTTGTCAACGCGTAGGGAAAAAGGTGGGCATTTATTCTTCTTAGCCGCAAAAAATTAGTTTGTTGAGAATGTTGGTGACGTCGTTGAGTGCTGGGATATTGATGAAGCGCCTGGTCTTGAAGTGGTTTTGTAACGAGAGTTAGTCTCTCCGGCGGAAGAGAAAGCTCGTTAGCATGCACGTTCAGAGATTCGATGCGAGTGGAACGGAACGCGCCGGTTGTGATACGCAGAGCTTTGTTTACGATGATTAGGGGTTCAAGGGTGGTTTTGGCTACAGAATCATGAGCAGCGTATTGTTATTTTGAATAACATCAAGCCGGTGTCCATATCGGCAGCGAATTTCAGGGATGTGTCAGAGAGGATATGTCCCGTTGACTTTTTGTCAGGGAGTTTCCAGGGCTGTAATATGGAGTCGCCATGTGAATTTGGGGTCCCACACGAGACCCAGGAACTTTATTGCTGCTCCGTATACAAGAGGTGTGTTATGCAGTTCTGGGTCTGGTTTCAGCTGTAAGCCGGGCAAAAGGATAAAAAGCATGTTTTTTGTTTTAAAGGCGAGAATCTGAATCCGTTTAAGGAAGCCCAGTTCCCGACTAGGTTTAGACATTCTCGGAGTTCATGTTGAATTGTTAAAAAGCTGGGGTGAACGTAGCTTATTTGTAGATCATCCACGTACGTACAGTGATGAAAGCAGTCTCCGGCACGCGGAAGAATGTCGGATGTCTGGTCCATGTTGGAGATTAAAAGAGTGACACTGAGGAAGCTTCCCTGGGGGACGTCAATTTCTTGCGGATACGATGGTGAGAGGGTGTCGCCGACCTTGATCCTGTAGGTACGATTTTGCAGAAATTGCTGGATAAAACGTGGTAGGTGGCCTCTCAGGCTTTTGCGGAGGAGATCCTTCATGATTCCGTATTTCCAGGCAGTGTCGTATGCTTTATCGAGAATATGGAAACCACATGTTCCTCTCGGACGAAAGCACGTCGAATGTCAGATTCCAGTCGTACAAGGTGGTCCGTCGTGGAGCGGCGTCTGCGGCCGCCGCACTGGATGTTAAGGTCTGCGTGCATTTCAATGTAGTCTAAAAGGCGTGAGTTAATCATTCTTTCCATAGTCTTACAGAAGACGCAAGCAATGGGGCGGTGGTTACGTGGGTCACCGTGGGATTTCCCGGAATTGGGTACTGCGATAATTACAGATTCCCGCCATTGAACTACGAAGAATAAGTTTGAATACATTGTGTAGAACACTTTTAATAAGTGCTGGGAGATTTTTGATCATGTTGATGAGCAGTATCAGTAGTAGTTGTTTTTGTGTTCCACCGGAGTCCCAACGCGAAGTTAATGCAGACTCCCCCGAAGGTCAATTGAAGAGTGGCAGAGTAGGTTCAACGCAGATTCAGAGCAGGTTCAACGTAGATTCAGAGTAGGTACAACGTAGATTCAGAGTAGGTTCAACGTAGATTCAGAGTAGGTTCAACGTAGATTCAGAGTAGGTTTAACGTAGATTCCGAGTAGGTTTAACGTAGATTCAGAGTAGGTTTAACGTAGATTCAGAGTAAGTTTAACGTAGTTATTGAGTAGGTTTTGATTTGATTTGGGCCTCATTTCCACCAGAGCCTCAACGTGAGTCATAATAGGCTCCCCCGTAGGGCTCGATGATCATTGATTCCAATAGGCTCGCACGCCTAGGTGTGCGAGGAAAATACAAAACAACGCTTTTAACGTTAGAAAGAAAGTGAAAATTTTAGCAATGTCAGACGCACGCTGGTGCGCAAAAGAAAAAACGCTTACACGAAACGGACCTCCGCTTCCAATCCTTTTGAATTTGAAGAGTATATATACGCACCCTAGTGCGTACAGGTAGCATCAAGATTAGTACAAGGTCAGTGGCT
>SDVV010015842.1:0-14416 GCA_016164225.1 Gammarus roeselii | reverse complement strand
ACGTTGAAAGCGTTGTTTCGTTTATTCCTCGCGCACTTAGGCGTGCGAGCCTACTGGAATCAATAATCATCGAGCCCTACGGGGGAGCCTATTATGACTCACGTTGAGGCTCTGGTGGAAATGAGGCTCAAATCAAATCAAGCTAAACAATTGAATATACAAAAACACACTTCAAGACTGCTAGGAAATGATTAAATGATTGACAATCAGAAATAATACAATGCTGGAGTACACAAGTTGGATAAATCTACATCTGTTATAGAAGACAAGTAAAATGTTAGCTTATAAGGCAACGATTGTATCCTCAAAAATATAGAGTAAACCTGTGTCAAGTTAGACGCTGCCTATCGTTCCTCGAAAAAACTGAGTTCGTATTTTAATTATACTAAAACGACTGAAACATTTAAAACATATAAATAGACAAAACGCTAGTTAACACTTATGGTAACTGGCTAAGACAATTGTGATCGGTAACAACATATAAAACATATGTATCGTCTGAGTCAAAACGATTGATGGTGACAATGTTGAGAGTTATGGTGGTGGTGGTCGCTCATGAACAGAAATGCATTTTCTGGTTATTGGTATTATGCATTTAGCTTGTGTTTGTTGGCAAAGTTACGGTTTTTAATTGATCGGTCAACAGAGTTCAATAAGCCTATTCTTGAAGGACTTGTTGGATTGAAGATTTTTGAGGCTTGTTTGGAGGTTGATCCAGGACTTTGGTTCAGTAATCGAAAAAGCTCGACAGGCAGTTTCTGTTTTCCTGTGTTCAACGTGCAGAGTATCATTGTCTCTTGTGAATCGATTGTTCTTTTCACCTCGAGAATATATGTGTCTTTGGCTGCCGGGTGAATGTTTTTCTAGAAGATCTTTATGAATTCTGATCGACTCATGGAGTGTCAGTTTGTTGTCGATAGTGAGCCACTGTAATTTTTCGAGGAGAGGACTTACGTGGTCTCGTTTTCTGTGGTTACCATCGCATGTTATTCTTGCTGCAAAATTTATACAACGTTGTACTTTCTCTCTTTGGGTTTTGGTGCATTTCCCCCCAATTGAAAGACAGTAGTTAATGTGAGAAAAGACTAAAGCGTGGACAATCAGTAATCTTGATTTGAGATCCAATTATTTTTTTGCAAAGTTTAGGAACAAATGTGTTCCATTCAGCTTGGAACACAGAGTAGTTACGTGGTGTTTGAAAGAAAGATCGGGATCAAACCATACTCCCAGACTTATAACTTTATCTTCAACAGGAATGTCAGATTTGCCTATCCTGATAGAGTAATTTATTGGAACTGCTCTTCTTTTTGGGTTTGAGCCGAACAAGATGCATTTTGTTTTTTCAGAGTTGAGCTTGAGTCTATTTTTATCATACTAAGATTTCAGATTAGTTACGGCTGTCTCAGCGTCGTCTTTCAGTACATTCAGATCTGACGGCTTTCGGGAAAGCAATATTTGAACATCATCGGCGTATATTACCATTTTCGCTTGATTTTTGGTAATTTACAGTCGATGTCATTTACAAAAACCAGGAACAACAAAGGGCCAAGTATCGAACCTTGAGGAACCCCAAAGGCAACTGTGGCCGTATTTGACATAGTTGCGTTATCGAGTTTAACTGATTGTTGTAGATTCATCAGATAACTTTCGAACCAAGTAGGGTCAATTACGATGTTGCGGAGCTTGCTAAAACGAATTGTACGACTTACACTGTCGAATGCTTTCGATAATCTAGCAATACCAGCAGAGATATCTGCCCCTCATCAAAGTTTTTGTACAGATCTTCAGTGATGCTTATAAGTGCGTCATCTGTCGACAATTTTCGCCGATAACATACTGGCAGGCATTGAACAGCTTGTTTGATTCGAGGTAGTCAATCAATTGGATAGATATTACCTTTTCTAGAATCTTGGATAGGACAGGCAGAAGACAGATCGGTCTAAAGTTGGATGGTTCATTCTTGTCCACAGATTTATGAATTGCTTTTAAAATTGCATACTTCCAGATCTCAGGAAAAGTTTCACTAGCTATGGAGGTGTTAATAACTGTGCTGATAAAAGGCATGGTCACTATAAGGCTGTCTTGCAGATATTGAAGGGCTAAACCATCTATTCCTGTAGAATTTGTGTTCCTCAAGGCAAATACAGCTCGTTTTACTTCGTGTTGCGGTACTTGCTTTGGTTTCCATTTGACGTTTGCTTCTTGGTCGCTGTCTCCATCGAAAGCATTTGGACTCCATGTATCTGTTGCGTTGCTCTGTAATCTTTGATGAGCTTCCTGGGTCACCTCTTCAAAAACCTGTTTCCCAACTCCAGCGAAGTAGTTGTTGAACTTCTCTGAAGTTGCTTGAGTGTTCGGATAAGTAGGCGAGGTGATCTTGTCTTTTGTGGGGAACAATTCTTTTCAGTACATTCCACGTTTCTTTTTGATTGTTTTTGCACTGCTCTAGTTGCCCTCCTGACTTCTCTTTTGACTCTTCTATTTTGAATTCGAGAAAAAGTTCTAACCAAGTGCAATTTCAATTCGCAGTTTCTCTGTAATCCATTTAACCGGCACGTTTTTCATTGTTTTAGTTTTCGTTGGCGCCACAGCGTACAGACTTGTGAGAAGATAGTCTGTGAGTATGATGCCTGGATAGACGACGGCATCGACAAGTTAACCAGGAACGTCCAGGTATTTACTATACCAAGCGAATGGCCTCTCTTGTGCAGGAAGCAGAAGTTTTCGCCGCATAACCTAGCACAAGTGACGACCGTTTGACGAGGCTCGAGGTTCATGTCAAGGCCATTTTCTTCCATACCCACGAGCTTTTAAAGAAACTACAAACTAAATAACCGGCAACTTACGCAAATACCTCTACCTCTACGTCCGACGAAAACTTCGACGACTCTCCATCCCACTAAAACCCTAACCGAGCTCCGAGAGCTGCATGGAAGATGCAATACATTTCATTTAATGAACACAACTTGTTCAACAATAGTCATACCTTTCCGAACACCTGAAGATCACTTTCGACGCCAACGACAGACCGGTTATTTGCCCATACACTCTGCAAAAAGAGTTGGGCTCTTACACTGGCCGCCCAGTCCTGAGCGTCACCACCAGCGGCGACGAAGGCTTTGTCATCAGAGTGGACACGAAACTTCAAAGTGACACAATTTTCTCCAAAACTAGACTATGTAAAAAGAAATGCAAAATAGTGCCACACCCGACTTTCTCTACAAGTTTAGGTTTGATCTACGTCAAAGATATTTTGAAGGAGGAAATCGAGGAGTAGGTACGTCTCTGGACTAGTTTGATACGAAGACTGCATTGTCGAATCAAAAATCGCACCAAAGATCACACCAAGAAGAGAGACCACCACAGTCCTAATACTAAAATTCAACTGCCCTACTCCACCTAAATACCACCGCCCTACGGGGGAGTCTGCATTAACTTCGCGTTGTGACTCCGGTGGAACATGGAAGCAAATAACAAACATCCACCTAAATACCTAGACATTCCCTTCTGCGCCACCAAAACCAAGATAACACCATTCGAGAGACATCCGATGCGATGTTTTAAATACCAGAAATATGGACACACGAGCGGAAACTGTAATAGTAAGCAGAGATGCTCATACTGCTCCCAAGACGACCATGACAAACGGGAAGATCCCCAGTCGCGCCAGTCCGAATAACCGCTCTGTTTTAACTGCAAAGTACACGGACACGCAACCGAACAAGGAGATTGCCCAGTGGATAAGATGGAGAGAGCGATCCTCCATTACCAGATAGACCACGGTGTCGGGCGACGAGAGGCTGTGGTCTCGATGCGCTCTTCCCAGATAGACCCTCCTATCCAGGAGAGAAAACCGGCACCATTCCCCACCCATTTCATCATAACGCTCAAAAAAAGTGGTGCAAGCAAAGTTGCCTTTTCAACAAACCCATTTATAATGATGGAGTCACTCTCCCAACAACTTGGAGGAAAACCGAAAGACATTCAATGACAGGGGAAGAAATATCTGGCCCACGTCGTAGAACCCGAACAATGTAACGCTATACGATAGATAACTCACACATACAAACTCAACGCTACAATTGAAATACATCCGTCTTTCAACGATACCAAACTGATTGTATACACCTCCCGTTACACACCTACAACCGGCCACAGTGCTTCTGCTGAAGGTCTGGCTGATGAGCATGGAGTTACCGAAGTCCGTCAAGCAACATGGATGATATCACGTAACGCAAGATCTACAGCATACCAAATTACCTTCCCAGGACTCGACGCACCGGATTTCACCAAAACCTAACCAGTTGCAACATGGCCTCCAATGTGCAAAACATGCCTTGAATGCGGTCACGTCATAGCATACTGCCAGCCACATACACCTCAACGTTGTAAGAAGTGCGTTGGCGAGCACAACAGAAAAGACTGCACAGCCCGCTACCCTAAATGCTACCACTGCTCATGCATCCATGAGGCAGGCGACCGCGACTGCCCAGTATACAAGGACCAAAAAAAAAATGAAAATCACACAAAACTAACGCAGAGTTACACGGGAACGAGTCCTCCAAATCTGGAAAGACGATAACCCAAACCGCCTCAATTATGCCAAAGCAGTCAAATCGACAATCCAACCTATCTCCCCCGACGACATCCACACATCACCAGGACAACATCGTAACAAGACTCCAACACTCCTACCTGGCTGCTTGGCTTCTTCACTCAGCCCATCGACCGCCCCTGCATCAGCGACGCACAGTCCTAGAAATAATTTATGCGGTGCCCAGGAGGACGACGAGATGGATGCATCCCCCGCAGTTGACCACGCAGCAAGGCTCACTACTATAAAAACGAAAAGGCAAAGAGATGAAGAAGCCTTCGATACTCAGGTGCCACTGAGCAAAAAGATCAGTAACAACTCTCAAATAACGGCCCGCCAGGACAAAAATCCAGTACTACCTCCATCTGTCTTAAATGCGGCTCCATTCGTGGAAAACCACAGCGAGTGACACGATCCCCCCTTAACAAACCCGACTCACGAACACGCCACCAGCGAGAACGATCACGGCCTCGACGACGGCGCTTATCTCGAAAAACTCATACGCAAGACCTCTGAACAACCAGTCATCTTACCTGGCCCGAATAGCTCGCACTTCACACAACCACTCACACAGATAAAAAAGAAGGGTACCACAGATGAAGAGCGCAATCGCTCACAAAGCAAACATTAAGAGCACACATCCTCGTCCTCCCACAAGAGCACTCGCAGCTGCGACCGCAGCAATCACAGCAGACCGCCTTTCACCGGAGGCGGACACTCCCGTGAACACTCCTGACCCGGAACCCCTGGGCAAACTCAGAAACGCGAGCACCACTAAAGCTCCAGTAAATCACGCGACCGCTCTAGATCATCAAGGTCTGAGTGTGAACAGCCTTCAAAATGAACACCAAAATACTCCAGTGGAACTGCCAGGGACTCTGAAACAAGAAAGATGAATTACTATCCTTAATCACTTCCCATAAAAATTTGGTAGGCCTCAAAGAGATCAAACTCCGAGAGACCGCCACCTTCAGAAACCCCCAATATATAGTATACCGCTGCGAAGGCCACACCAACGTGACTGCTCACAACGAAGTGGCACTTATGATCCACCAAAGTGTACCTCACCTCCCATTCCCCTGAGGACAGAACTTCTAGCTATCGCCATTAAGATATGCGTCTCAATGCCAATAACAGTGGTTTCCATCTACTAATCACGAAACCATGACCTCTCGGAAGTACTAATGACCAAAATGCTAAACCAACTGCCCTCGCCTATACTCCTCCTTGGAGACTTCAATAGCTACCATGAAACGTAGGTATGCGTGAGAACAGACCACAGGGGAGTGATAATGGCTAACACCATAAACACTCACAACCTGGTCCTTCTCAACGACGGACAACCCGCCCGAATCACACCCGAAAGTGAAACTGCTATCGGTTCATCCATTTGCTCCCCCACTCTGACACACGAACTCGTTTGGCAGTTTTGCCTTCAACACACGACAGCGATCATAGCCCAGTCATCATATCGCTTTTCACCAACCAATCAAGGAACCCTGCCCCACAAGAACTTCGATTCAACTACCGGAAAGCCAGCTAGGTGGAATACTCAGCACACATCGCGTGGAGCGATATTGATGGCATCACCGAAAACATTTCGGAACATGACCTCGTCGTCCAACTAGACAAAAAGTTTCCAGCTGCAGCCGGGGCAAGCATTCCTCAATATGTCACTTCAACCTTCGTTCCAAAACCATGGTGGTGCCGTGAAGTGCAAGAAGCAAGAGATAAGCGTGAAAGGCTATACCATGCCTACCGACGCGCACGGTCCTCCAGAAACCGAGTAGCGTGGAAAAGAGCATCTGCTGTATACCGAAAACTTCGAGTGCAGAAGGAACGGGAAAGCTGGGCTCAATTAGTCAACACTATTAATCGAAACACCCCCTCTCCCAGGTGTGGGAAAAAATCCGACTGATCCAGGGAAAACCCGAGCGACCTATTAACATCCTTTCAGACGGAGGCAGAACTTATTCTTCCCACGCGGAAATCGCAAATAAAGTAGCTCAGACTTTTAGCCTGATATTGCAATCAACAAACTACACGGCTGCATTCCAACGGGAAAAAATACTTGCGAGAAAGTGAACATCTTTACTTTACTTCTAGAAACGAAGAGGCCTACAACGAACCTTTCTCCCCCCTCCACGAACTACAGTGCGCCATTGACCATACACGTGAAACTTCACCTGGGCTAGATCGAGTACACATCAACATGATCAAGAATCTCCCAGATCGCGCTCGTGAGCACTTATTTAAAGTGTTCAACACTCTATTCAAACTAATTTTTTCTCGATCAATGGCGAGAATCAATAATTATCCCAATACCCAAACCCGGAAAATTCCATGGTGACCCAAGGAACTACCGTACCATCGCTCTTACCAGCGTCCTCTGCGAGGCCGTGAAAAGAATGATAAACACGCGCCTTGTCGACTACCTTGATATGCGTGCAGGTCTGAACAGCATCCAGTGTGGCGGCCGCAAGCGCCACTCTACGACGGACCACCTTGTAAGACTGGAATCTGACATTAGACAGGCATTTGTCCGAGTGGAAAACGTGGTCTCCATATTTTTCGACGTGGAAAAAGATTACGATACTACCTGGAAATATGGCATCATGAAGGATCTCCACCGCAAAGGGCTCAGAGGCCACTTACCACGTTTCATCCACCAATTCTCGCAAAACCGCAATTTTAGAGTTGAGGTCGGCGACACCTTGTCACCAACCTATCAGCAAGAATTGGGCGTCCCCCAAAGAAGCGTCCTTAGTGTCTCTCTTTTTATACTCAAAATCGACCAGATAGCATACATTCTTCCACGCGACGAAAGATTGCTTTCATCATTATACGTGGACGACTTACAAATAAGCTACAGGCACCTTAGCCTCTTAACAATTCAACAGGAACGCCAGAAATGTCTAAACCTAGTCGGGAACTGGGCCTCATTAAATGGATTCCGATTCTCCCCTCCAAAACAACAAGCATGCGCTTCACTCCTGTGTCCGGCTTACACCTTAACAACACTCCGCTAGTATACGAGGAATCAATAAATTTCATCGGTCTTGTGTGGGACCCCAAACTCACCTGGCGACCTCATATTGCAGCCCTGGAGACCCGCTGCAAAAAGGCAACCGGACTTATCCTCTCTGTAACATCCATGAAATTCGGAGCCGCGATTCAGAACAATGATATTCTCGCGCATTAACTATGGAGCGAATCTTTACGGTTCAGCAGCCAAAACCACCCTTGAACCTCTCTCCATCATCGTAAATAACGCCCTGCGTATCACAACCGGTGCGTTCCGTTCCACACCCATAGAATCCTTAAACGTGCTTGCTAACGAACTTCCTCTTCCGCTCCGGAGAGACAAACTCTCACTACAGTACTATTCCAAGACAAGGAGCTACATCAATAGCCCAGCACTCAGTGATGTCACCGACATTCTCGATAAAAGCTTCTTTGCGGCTAAGAAGAACATATGCCCACCCTTTTCTCTACGTGTGGACAACTTACTGACCTCGCTGATCCATCAATCACATAGCTATCAAACCTTCATTCTCCTATCGAATTCTTCAAATCAACACACCAACGTGGATGATCAGCCCCCCGCTGGTCAACCTAGATTTGCTAAAGTACCCCAAAGCAACCACCCCAACCAACACGTACCGCCAAGAATTTTTGCGACTACTTGATGAACAGTACTCTGAGCACCGCCATGTATACACAGACTGCTGCAAAACGTCGGACGGAGTGGGAGCTGCCGCCGTAGGCGAAGGGACCTCGCGGTCGGCCACCCTACTCCAAGAGGCCTCGTATGTATTCTCTGCAGAGCTGCACGCACTCGAATTGGACATCTCCAGTACAAGAAGTGGCCGCTACCCCAAATATGGTATATTTTCAGACAGTCTGAGTGTTCTCACCCAGCTGAAAACTCTGCACTTTGATCACCCTGCCCTTAGAAAAATGTAACATGAAAGATGAATTATTATCGCTTTTCTCCACTTATAAACTTTTCGTGGTAGGCCTCCAGGGGATCAAAGAAACTCCGTGACTCAGCCACCTTCAGCTACCATGAAGTGTGGGGATGCGTGAGAACAGACCCCAGGGGAGTGATAATGACCAACACCATAGACGCTCACAACCTGGTCCTTCTCAACGACGGACAACCGACTCGGATCACCCTCGAAAGTAAAACCGCCATCGATTTATCAATCTTTTCCTCCACTTTAGGTCCCCAGCTCGTTTGAGGAGTTCTGCCTTCAGCACATGAGTGATCACAACCCAGTGATCATAACGCTTCTTACTAACCGACCAAACAATCCCGACGCACAGGAACTTCGATTCAACTACCGGAAAGCCAGCTGGGAGGAATACTCGACACACGTCGCATGGAACGATGTGGAGGGCCTTCCCGAAGGCATTTCAGAGCGCGACCTTGTCATACATCTATACAAGAAATTCCAAAGTGCAGCTGTCGCATGCATTCCCCAATATTTACCATCAACCTTTTTCCCAAAACCTTGGTGGTGCCCGGAGGTACAAGAAGCAATGGACCAGCGTGAAAGGATGTACGGGGCCTTCCGCCGCGCACGTTCCCCCAGGAACCGAGTAGCCTGGAAAAGGGAAACGGCCGTGTTCCGCAAACTTAACGTACGAGAAAGCTGGACCCAATTAGTCAACACAACCAATCGAAACACTCCTCTTCCCCAAGTGTGGGGAAAAATCAGACTTATCCTAGATCGCCCCGAGCGACCTATACACATACTATCGGACGGAGACACTGTCTATTCTTCATACGCGGACATCGCGGACAAACTAGCTCAGACTTTCAGCCAAATATCGCAATCAACAAATTATACGGCTTCTTTCCAACGGTAAAAAGTCCTAAGAGAAAGTGAGCATATCGACTTCACTTCCGCAAACGATGAATTCTACAACAAACCCTTCTCCCTCCATAAACTACAATACGCTATAGACCACAATCGTGAAACCTCACCGGGGCCGGACCGAGTGCACATAAATATGATCAAACACGTTCCTGACAACGCTCTCCAGCACCTAATAAATGGGTTCAATACGTTGTATTCAAATTCATTTTTCCCAATCAATGGCGGGAATCCGTAATTATCCCGATACCCAAACCCGGAAAATGTCACAGCGACCCGCAAAACTATCGTCCCATTGCCCCTAACTAGCGTCCTATGTAAGACTATGGAAAGAATGATGAACTCACGCCTAGTCGACTACCTTGAAATGCATGCAGGCCTTAACAACATTCAGTGCGGTGGCCGTAAGTGCCACTCCACAACGGATCAACTCGTTCGACTAGAATCAGACATTAGACAGGCCTTCGTCGGAAGAGAACATGTGGTTTCCATATTTTTCGACATTGAAAACGCATACGACACTACGTGGAAAACGGGATTATGAAGGATCTCCACCGTAAAGGTTTGAGAGGTCGCCTACCACGTTTCATCCATCAATTTCTACAAACCCGCACCTTCAGAGTGAAGGTGGGCAATACTCAGTCTCCGTCATATCCGCATGAAATGGGCGTCTCCCAGGGAAGCGTCCTCAGTGTCACTCTTTTTATCCTCAAAATCGATCAGTTAGCCGACAATCTTCCCCGAGACGTAAGACTGCTCTCATCACTATACGTGGACAACCTACAAATAAGCAACAGACACCCCAGCCTCTTAACAATTCAACATGAACTCCAGATGTGCCTAAACCTAGACGGGAGCTGGGCTTCCCTAAACTGATTCTGATTCTCGCCCTCCAAAACGAAAAGCATGCACTCTACCCTTGTACCCGGTTTACACCTGAAACCAGCTCTAACGCTGCACAACACCCCTCTAGTATACGAAGAGACTATAAAATTCCTGGTTCTTGTGCGGGACCCTAAATTAACGTGGTGACCTCACATCGCAGCCCTGACGACAGGCTGCAAAAGGTCGACGGGACTTATCCAACCGGTAATATCCCTGAAGTTCGGTGCCGACATGGACACTAGAATGACGTTGTTCAGAGCAATAATACAATCGAGCATGGACTACGGAGCCATTGTCTACGGTTCGGCAGCCAAAACTACTCTCGACCATCGCAAACAATGCTTTGCGTATCACAACCGGCGCGTTCCGCTCCACCCCAATCGAATTCCTTAACGTGCTCGCTAACGAACTTTCACTTCCGCTCCGGCGAGACAAACTTTTGCTACAATACTATTTTAAGATTAAAAGTCTAATCAACAAACCGGCAATCAGCCACATCACCAACATGTCTGATAAATGCCTTTTCGCGGCTAAAACGAATTTATGCCCACTGTTTTTCCTACTTGTGGACAATCTGCGGACCTCGCTGAACATTAATCGTAAAGCTATTAAGCCTTCATTCTCCTACCAAATTTAAATTAATACATCAACATGTATGAGCAACCCACCACCGGTCAACCTAAACCTGCAAGTGTACCCTAAAGCAACTACTCAAACCAACGCGTATCGGCAAGAATTCTTAAGACTACTTGAGGATGAATATTTAGAGCACCGCCACATATACACTGACGGCTCAAAAATCGCGGACGGAGTGGGAGCCGCAGCTGTGTGCGGAGACATCCCACTCTCAGCCACCCTCCCCCAAGAGGCCTCCGTGTTCTCTGCGGAGCTCCACGCACTCGAACTAGCCATCTCTATTGCTAAAACAGATCGCTTCCCCAAATACGTCGTATTCTCAGACATTCTGAGTGTCTTCGCCCAGCTTAAACCACTGCACTACGAACATCTTGTTCTACGTAAAATGAAGCACGATCTCTTTGTGATGACCGAGACGGGTCAGTCAGTGAAATTCTGATGGATCCCCGGACACGCGGGAATAAGAGGAAACGAACTTGCGGACTCGCTTGCAAAGCTGGCATCTACTCACTAAGAACAATTTTTTCGCAATTCATTACCGGGACTGGTTCCCTATTATCAACTTCCATATAACATCCCGATGTGATGAAATGTGGCAACAGAGGGGACAAAAAAATGCTTTTAGTCAAACTCTCAGTCGGAGAATGGCAAACAAAGTTCACCAACAGAAAAGACCAAGTGTTCATCAACCGTTTTTGCACGGGACACACGTGGGTAACTCACAACCACCTGATGTATGTCGACGTAGGACCAAACGCACCACCTTGCCCCTGTTGCCGCCAAGTGGCTATCAGCGTGAAACACTTACTGATGGATTGCAATGCACTGGCGGCAGCCCGACGAGCGTTCCTAAATCCCCCGTGCAACCTACAAAGCCTACTCGCGGACCCAACCTACCGTAAAAAGCTTATCGTTTTCGGAAAACACACCGGACCATACGAAGTTGTCTAAACCCCAAACACCTGTGCAAGTATGGTGGTCTCTCCACCCCACCACGCACAGAAATAACAACACATTTTACGAAGATACGCGTTAACTCTTGACTGTCTCCCTTCTTCTACCTCCGGGCACCACCACGGTTTTGGGAAAAAGGTTGAGGGTAAATATTTGGGAATGCATGCGACAGCTGCACTTTGGACAGTTGAAATATGAACTGACTTCATCATGACATGACTAATATTTTCGCACGCGAGGCCGTGTGAACTAACCTGAATCAACGACGGTTGCGCCTTACGGGGGAGCCTATTATGACTCACGTTGAGGCTCTGGTGGAAATGAGGCTCAAATCAAATCAAATACTTCTGTAACTGTTATCGTAAGGTTTGACAAGTAGCTACCTATATCTGTTCTCTATGATTCTATTTGTAGCTGAAGTGAACGGTCCATTGGTATTGCTCAGCTTTTGAAGACTGCGCTAATCTTGAACGCTTCTATCGTCTTCAGACCGAGTGAAAGGGAATGAAAACTCGATCATCTGTCTTTGCTATGGCCTCCGATTCCGACACGCCAATCAGGCTCTGTTGTGGCAAAAAAACATTATTGTGTTCGAAGGAGAAGCTGATAAAAAAGAGCGTCTACTTCAAGGCTCTGTACTCGAGCACCTTCTCTGACAGCGAGAAGACAACTCACTCTTTCCCAACCGAGGTAAGACGCTTCGGGGCTTAGAGTAAACTTTTTTAGTCACTCTGATCAAGAGAATGTTGAAAGTTAGATAGGCAGAGCCAGAAATTATGCAGTTGAAAGGACAACCGGACAGGAAATCAAATTGAAACAGGTGTCGTCTAGTGCAGCAGTTTATAACTAATGACAGCTCTCCGGTCGCGGAACAATACATGCGGTCATAGTAGCCGGGCTTTAGAATCTTGCTTCCGTATCCACCGCGTGTCGTAGAAGACGACTAAAAGGGCGCCCCGTAGCCTAGAGTGGAATCGTGCTACCGTAACCCCTGCGTGTCGTGAAAGGCGACTGAAAGGGGCGGGGCGAGGAGGCTAGGAATCTCTTCCTCTGTGATGCCCTTCCTCAAAGACGGCTAGACGAGCGGGGAGAGGAGAGGCTCACGCCTCTCCGAACCCTTTTGTTAGGGCCGCTGAATGTGGGTGGCTGTAGTACGAATGAGGTAAAGAGGAGAGAGATTGGTGAGATGTTTGTGAGGAGGAAGTTGGATGTGTTGACGCTGAGTGAGACCGAGTTGAAAGGTAAGGGCGAATGTGAGTTTGGTGTGGTAAGTGGAAGAAAGTCTGGTGTGGAGGAAGGTAGTGCACGAGAAGGTGTGGTCTTGATATAGTGTGATCGGTTGGCTCGTAGCGCTTCTGATTGGAAGGAGGTGCCTTCAAGATTGATGGGCGGTGAATGTTAAGTTGGGCGTACAAAGATGGACATTTGTGAGTGCTTAGGGACCTGGCAGCGAGAGGCGTGAAGAGGAGAGGGAGCAATTCTGGACTGACCTGAGTGAGTGTATTGCGAGTTTTGGAGGTAAGATCAATGTAGTTGTACTGAGGGACCTTAATGCGAAAGTTGGAGATGTATTGGTGGAGAATGTGATAGGAAGGTATGGCGTTCCCGGTAGAAATAACTGTGTAGAAAACCTGATAGGCCTGTGTATGGAGCAGGAGTTGGTGGTCGGGAACAGTTTATTCAAGAAGCGAGATATCCACCAGTACTCGTGGGTAAGGATGGCCCATGGTGCAGTGGAGAAGAGAGCACTGATGGATTTTGTGCTGATGTCGAGGAGAGTGGTGAGGAGGCTGTTGGATGTGCGGGTGTTGAGGGGAGGGTGGAGGAGTGTCTGACCATCTGCTGGTGGAAGGTAGATTAAGAGTGGAGCTGAAGTGGAAGGGGAACAAACGAGTGGGAGGAGGAAGAGAGGTAGTGTAAGTGAGTGGACTGAATGCGAAAAGTAGAGCCGAGGAGTTCCAGGAGGCGTTGAGGGAAGAATATGACAACGCGAGAGGACAGGACCTGAAAAATGTGGAGGAAGAATGGGAGACGTTAAGGGATGCGTTGCTGAGATGTGCAAAGAAGGTGTGTGGGCGGATGCAGAAGGAAAGGTTGCGAGTGGTGGAACGAGGAGGTCAAACTGGCGGTGACACAGTAAAGAGGAGCGTTTGAGGAGTGGTTGCAGGTGAAGTCGCTGGTGGCTTATGAAAGCTACAAAGAGAGGAGAAACGGGGTGAAGCGGGTGGTGAGGAAAGCCAAAAGGGATGCTGATGCCCGGTGGGGCAGACGGTTGTGCCAGAATTTTGAGGAGAACAAAAAGATGTTCTGGAAAGAGGTGATGTGGGTGAGAAAGGGAGAGACCGGAAAAGAGGAAGTGGTGAAAGATGAAAACGGCCAGTTGTTGTTGGAAAGTGGTGATGTACGGAAGAGGTGGGCCGAGTATTTTGATGAGTTGTTGAATGTCGAGGATGACAGAGAGGCT
>SDVV010015841.1:0-14416 GCA_016164225.1 Gammarus roeselii | reverse complement strand
ATATATGAAGGTACATGAATTGGTAAAGATTGGTAAAACTACAGGGTCAAGTGGAAAGATTTGATAAGGATAAAGGTTAAATCAATGAAGAAAATACCTAACATAAGTATGCAAGCGGGAAAAAATATATACAATCCTTGGTAATTTTAGGTTAGGATGAGTTAGGTTTACGGCCCCTCTATAATACAGACTTATAGTGAAAAATGCCACAATGGATCTTTTGAATGCTCAAATAAGACAGATAATCTGAATTAGAACGCGACCTCATAACGAAGCCTGACTTGATCAATAACTTCAAAGCGTCTAAACTGCAAACGTCTTACGAGCATTAATATAAGTAAGACTTGCGGGAGTAAGCATCTAGTAAAGACATACGAGCGGATAACATAATTGAGATGAGAATTCAATTATTGAATAATTTCAGCACTAACACTGCACAAATCGGTTTGATTAGTTTTCCAAGACATCATGGAACCGGACCCAAATGCGGTGTCCAGAAGTTGAACCTACCAAATTTTGAAGCGTTACATCCGAATAAGTGTAATTTTATACCCAACATCCCATGGAAATAGGCAAATTTATATCGAATACAGATATATTCCTATGATATCAAATCAAAATGTACATCAACATCTTCAAAAATAGTTACATGAGATTCTCTACTCGACCCCCCTAAGCAACAACGATTAACTAATATATACGGTGTATCCTACCGCACCCAGATGATAAATCCTACTCCAATATCCCACATGATCTGGTTCATGACTAAGATCGTATACTATCATAACAGCCATACCGAAAATAACTGACATTTAACGCTGAGTTAATATAAATAACTGACATTTAACGCTGAGTTAAATACCTGTTCAAATCTAAAAACAAAATTCCTCTACCTAACTGATGCTATGCATATGGGAGTACAAATCCAAACCCACTGCGTCATAAAAATGAATTCTACAATGCTTCACTAGGTCACTTCTCAGCAGTCTACCACTAATATATAACAAATTTAGAGGTAACACCCAGTCATGGTACGATGCCACAGACGTATCATGCATCTGTTTAATTCGCCGTCTCTGAACAACATCGAACAAAGTCACATCCTGGACATAACTAAAAACTAGACACATGTACAGTGGTCAAGAATGAGTCTCAGAGAGTGTGTGGCCATAAAAGCTAGGCTTCTGATCACTATCAGAATATGTACACCACAACAACGATGAGCAGCATGTTGCGAAACCTCACAAACAAACCCATGGAACTTAAGATCGACATCGACAAGGCCATACATAATTCACGTTGAACATGGATGAAGTCCAAAATGTCAACCAAAGAGTGTAAATCATCTCTATACAAGAACCCCTCCATCCAGTAAATGATCAGCTAAACGTTAAACAACATATTTGCTAGGAATCAATGACGAAAATTCCACAAGATGCAGTACACAAAACAGAACATCAACAATAAATATATAAATAGCTAAATAAGATTTTCTACTCTGCTGTAACCGACAAAAAATTGTAGTACAATTGGAATCCGTCCTAGTAAATCGGTTTACTAATACAAACAGGCATAAACATAACTAGGTTTTGCCAAGGGGGCTCTCTAACTCCTCCTAAATATTGAAGAATGGTCGTACAATAAATATACAATACCTTAACAGCAAGACCAAGTTTCTAACGAATCGTCTGTTCTATATCTATAATAACCACGTCAAATATTGTATCAGGATGAAAGAAGATATATAAATCACTATAAATAAACAAAATGTAACTAAATTAGACATTAAATAATGTTCTATATTGTAGATACAACGTATTATATTCTGATATTGTACAAATAACCAACAGATTGCATTGAAGATGGGAATTCAACAGAGAACATAAAAAACTGAAAGACCTATACTGGAACTCACGAGTTATAACAAAGCAAGAAGATTAATTCTCTAGCATATCCAAAACATACATTAAACCCGTGATGAAGGAGAATAAACTAGCATGTAACCAAACAAACAAGAAATGTGTATAAGATACCAAGACATACGAGCGACACAACGGAAACCTAAAGTAAATACGGTATAGTACACACAAAATCTAATGAAATTAGCCTCAACTTCAGTCCAAAACAGGGTCGAATTAACAACTCTTTAACTCAAGTAACCACGGCTTAATCGTAATAGAATTTCATATATACATATAAAAAATACCCAATAATGCAACAACCTAGCAATTATGCCTGAAATAGCTTGCTACATGGATGCTTCAAGCCTAAAATACCCTAAATGCCTAAAACTGTATGAGTTAACTGATCGAAATTCCGAAACAATACAAATTCAACTTGAATCAATCGATCATTACTAAGTATACATAACATAATATTTTGACCTACACTAAATCCATATCGTTCAGGTGTTTTAGCTATTGGAAAACCGCGTCAATGGAACACTGATATAACTGTTTCAAAACTGGGTAATGCAATATGGGGTAGATAGATTCTCGACCGAAGGTGCTGCATCATACCACAATACATACCTAAACTCGCCAATAATCAGACAAATAAATCATACTTTTCCTATAGATAATATACACATATGAAATAAATAGATGGGAAACACAGAACCTTGCCTGCAATCCTACCGTCAGGCTGGTACAAACAGGGCCGTTATAAGACATACCTACCACACTAATCCTATAAAAGAATATATAGTGATAAACGAACAAAACATACAAAAATATCCCAAGCCCCCACCGCTACGAGCCCAGCAATCAAGCATCGAATGAGACAAATATACTCTTAAGTGATTCTCCTCTAGTTATGATTCAGTCATCCTGTAAATATTGTATCTATTTTCCTTCATCAGATATCTCACAGCATAGAAAAAACGAATAGAGGATATACTGAAGAAGTAAGTAAAGCTTAGCGCAGGGTACTGATCGAAACAATCGGATAAAAATAACAATAAACTAATTGAATCTATGCCAGATGTAAAATTGATCAACAGCGAGCAACGTGTAAAATGATATCGAGGGTGAAAATTCATCATGAAGGTGTCCGGAAAGTGAGGCTTTTAATATAAAATAATGTATATAAATTATTATCAATGAAAAATCCTATAAATGTATGTTTACCAATACCCCAAAAAACATTCAGAGGACATAGCAGTGAACGTGCATTATGAAAGCAACGAAGTTGCAATATCCCCACAAGTATTGAAATGATAATAACCTTATGTAAATATATAACCCGTTCCCAGCATTCCGGCTGGCCGCTTCTTCCGCGTGAAACCAGTTCCGGTACCCTCCGCTCCCCGCCCCCTTCCGGTCTCCCCCTCCTCCCCCCTTCCGTTAGCTGACTCGGGCACCAAACCAGTTCCGGTACCCTACGCTCCCGTCCCCCGTACGGTCGGTGAGTCAAGGTTGCATGCATCGCGTCCTACCAAAATGACTCTATAATGCCGTTTTCGCGGTTATACCTGCTACTTATAACAGAATATAAAAATGATAGAAAAATAATTAGAAGAGTTCAACCAAAATGTAATTGCACTTATTGATAGCTTGCTATCAAGCATACCCACCCACATTGCCTTCTGAATAACCCCAAGCATCGTCCACCGCCTTCTTCCTCCGTGGATTCACTCCAAACAACCTTTCTGTCAATCGACGAATCGTGGCTGGAAATGAACGACCATAATTTATGGGGGAATAGACCGTCAAGGAGGGTCAGTGCTTTAAATCCAAAAAAATTGACGTCCAATACTTCGTACGACAGGTCAACATTTTAGCCTCTGGGAATATAATACAGAAGTTTGTACATTTGTACCAAATCGTAGAATATGGAAGAAGATGTTCTCTTTGATGTTCTTTTCTCCCTATTAGAGTATTGTGACGGGGAACTATGACATACCTGACATCGAATGGACAACCCTGAAAGCTGAATTACGGGTTGGCAGATTAATACATGACGTAGATAACAGCAAAGATAACGTGGAAGAACGAACCAGAGGACCTTGGACGTCGGTTTATCGACGGAAGTATCATTAGTTGAACTGGTAACAGTAACAGAAAATAGTTGATCACCATACTGGAATAAGCTAGATGTTGCTACAATCTTTGATAAGCTAATTTTGACAGTTTTCAAATACGAACTTGCAAACATAGACATCGGGTACCAATCGAGGCAGGACCGCTGATAAATCCTTGATTATCTTTGAAGCATGGTGGTGCAAGAAGGTAAGTGATACATCATAGAGAAGAAAGTACAAATTAACAATCGCTTATGGATTGATATGATTATTTTCAATAAGTTATTGTTTGCCGACGAATGTTGTATCAATCCCACACAAATATTCCGACACAATAATTAGAACTAGCGTGAGCGGGCTGGTAGAGGAGTGTGGTCAGATGGGCCAAGAGAAACCAGGAAAAAAAATCCAACGTGTCCGAGTGTAATCCGAAGGGGTTCAACGCATTTGTGAATGAGAGACGTGCTGTTCCTAACAACTTGGTTCTTCGCGGATAATAATAATAATATTAAAAATAATTATAATAATAATAATAATAATAATAACTTTATTAAAAACCAACATGGGCATAGTATTACAATTGAGACATCTTATTTCAGGGTTACAGGGAGGACAACGTTATAAGACTACCGCTCACAATTAAAAATAAGTTACGGCATACAACTTTATCCTATCATTGTGTACGGTAATTCTCTCCATTGCCTTAACAATGACAAGGCAGCGAGAGCATCACCAGAGCAGATTACAACGAGAATTTTATTTGGGGAGCTCATAACTCGAGTCATAAGGCTGTGTGCCGCTTTACGGAAAAGTACCTAGATGTGATCTGACTGGCTTTCAGCGAAAACCCTGCTCGCTGACGTCGAGCGAGGGACCTGCATCAGCCGTCTGAATGTGTCATTATAACTAGGCCCAACTACTGGAACATTCTGATGAAAAAATATTGTGCTTTGCGTGACATATGAAATGCTGATTTAATTTAGCTTCATTATGCAAAGGCGTTCGACATGGAAGGCCCCAATATAAAGTTAACAAAACTTCGTAACGCTGATGTCCGAGAAAATATTTGTGAATGTGTGAAAAAAATCTTTAGCACAAAACCCAAGTGTGGTAGTGAACGGGAAAGCTTCCGTACCAGTGGAAGTGCTTAGTGAGGTCCCACAAGGCAAAAGGTTTGGCCTTCAGTTTTTATTTATCATGGTTCGTCAATGATCTGAACATGAACTGTCAACATTCATCAGTATCCTGTTTTGCAGTAGAAACAGCTGTGATAGACAGAGTGAAGGATCAGACAGATGTGGAAAATGTTCGAGCGGATCTAAAATAAATTTACAAGTTTACTGGTAAAATAACTTTCTGTTTAATGAATCTAAACCAAAATTACTGATGTATTAAAAAAAACGTGTCCCAATATTTTTCGAGCAATAATGCACGCATTGTTGAAGCAAAAAGCTTGCGTGAATCAGCGGTCCGAATGCACATCAAAGCGTCATTGGACGAACAAATTAAAAAGGTTGATGCTAGAGACAGACTGTGCCTGGCTAATGAGCTTTAACCAAACCTGTTATTCTCCTCCTTGGATGCTCTCCTCATTGGATCTCACATAAGAGCTAAGATATTGAACGAATGGAAGCAGTTCAATGTTACAGAGGAAACTGGAATGGATGATCAGAGCAGGTTAATAGCCTTGGGGTTATATTAAATCCAACGACGATTTGAAAGGTTCATGATCGTCAATGTATGGAAAATCTATGAATGTCACTCTGTCAATTGCTACCAAAAGAGTGAGTACAGTGACAGAGCAATACGGCAGAAATCGAAAAAATGTGTTTCTATAAACTGACAAACCTAGCAGGTTGCACATAAGAAGCAAAAGCACGGCATTCAAGAGAAATGAAACAAGTGCCTCCTTCGTCAACCACCGCAAACATCCCGAGGCTCAAACACATTAGGTCTAGCACCTGTACTGTGTTCTTGTTAAAACCCTAATGGTGTTTACCCTGCCCAAGAAGTGAGCACCAACAAAGCTTTGAGTTAGGGGTGTAGCTACGCTGTAACCCGTTATTCAGCCAAACAATGATAAGTTTCCAAGGAAGTAGTGGTTCTATCACGAATGCGGAGCAAAAGGCAACGAGGATTTTACTCAGACTCGGAAAATGAATTGGCAAGATACAATTGATGGTCGTATTATGAATACGGCCAGAAAATCAGATTTTAATTGGTCATCTTTATGGAATGTTTACTAACATTTAAAAAGCGAAAAAATGGGACACTTTCCTATCAAACCGACTAGCTTGAGTCGTGTGTCAACATGACGACTGAGCGATAGTTTTTGACAAAGCCTCGGTGAAAACTCTTATGAAATGCTTATTGTCATAAGATTTTAATCGGTTTTAATGTTAGATAACTTTGCACGTGATCAGCATTACACACAACACAACTACAGGATGTAAAGTAAAGTCCTAATACACAGGCATTTTTTCGCACTTCACAGGTCGTTGATTTCAATTGAATGATTCAAACCGTGGAGTAAGATAACGTTATTTCATTTCATATACATGAAGAGATATAGATTATTCAACGAAGAGACGCTAGTCAAGAGCGGAAGATGAGAGTCATAAGCGAGTGACGTGATGCGTGGACGAAGAATGGTAGGCAAATAAGGAAAACATAGGAAGACAACGGTGGAATCTGAAATTTTACCGTCACCGATTCAACTGGTACGTTAATGTGAAATTACGTCTATGTCTGTTACGTAGGAAAATTTAGTTAACCAACAAAATATGATATATTCACAGACAATTTGAATATATTTAAAACAGTCAGCATAAAGTATTTTATCCTAACTCACACTTCGATTATAACTGCACTTTGACCATACAACGGGCGATCTCGTTAGTAAATACTGTCGGTTCAAATTTGGATCGTCGGGTAGAATTTCGATCAACGATTAATGTTGAATATCATTCGTTTCTACAATGGAAACCTATAACCGATGACATCGAGCATCTTTCATAGCCTGTTATCAGTGGATATTTGTTTATATCAATCGGAAATATTTAACAAGCAAACGCTTATAATACATTCTCTTTATAGTCCATTGATTTTGTAACTGACAAGAAATATCTAACCCTGATGCGATTCTCAAAAACGACCTCGGATTTATGATTGGGACCGGGTTTCGATAATGTTACAAAAATGTGCGCAAAAAAATACGAAACACATTCTACATGAGCAAACTTCCTCAATAATTTTGATTGAAAGCAAAGTCTTTTCTTAAATGAATTATTTCAAAATTATAAAGTTGTATTCTTCCCTTGTATTTTTTTCCCTTTTCACTTTATAGCAGCTATAAGCTGAGACTTGCAGACCCGCTACTCTCTTTGGTTTAATATCGTAGATCCCCCGAGAACTGACTACATCAAAGTTCATTCGGCACTGTGAGATGCTTTTAAATGCAAGGTCAATCTGTGACCAGTTCTTTGAGCGTGAAAAATTGAACGTGGTCGACAGGGCCTCGTTCTCACACTCACAGAGCCACTCGTGAGTGAACTTCATCGCGGGCGGCAATTCAATCAGTCCTTTGGGTCGACTGACTGGAGAATAGCACTCGAACAATTCCTCTCTCATGGTTATTGAACGCTTGGGGCCCATTTTTTTCATTATTTGCTTGTATGAATGAAGAGAAAGACCTGAATAAGTAGAAAAATGTTACATTTATATCCTATTTTAATTAGGAATAAAATAAAACCGACTAATATTGCAATTAACAAAAAGACCAAAGTAAAAGGTTAATAAAAAAACTGTTTAAATGGAAATTTAATGAAATCGACTTATAAAACAATCATGGTGTTATGTCTATCGTTGTTTATTGATGTTGGCAATCACAGAAAACGAATTTTATTACCCTCAAATGTACGTCAAATTATTTATCGCCTAGAATCGTGGATAGTGGTTGTAGTTTTCGTGTCCGCATCATAGACATACCGATAAAATTTCTGTTTGACGTGAGAACATGAAGGAACAATTTTGTGTTGCCATCACGAGTACGAACCAACATTAATTTCAATTTTTGTAAATATATAAGACAGGTAGCATGGGCTAGGCTGCACCTCTAGTCCTTATGAGCCGCCAAGTGTTGTAATCCTGGCCAAAACATCTACTGTATACAGTGGACGATTAGGCGACTAACGGATCCGTTTTTGTGTCGCCGACTACAACTCCAGCCTATAGGTTTAAGGGAAAAAAATATGGTTGTATCCCCTGACTACCTCTTTAGTAATAGAGCGATACAAGGTCCCTTCCGTATACCACCAACTCCATAACCTGTTATTTACATTTTTGAGTAATAATAGTGTACCGTGATTCCAGTTTTATACTCTCACGAGGATGACGCACCCTTCCTATAGCTAAATGAAACACTTTTCAGACGTTTTGGTCAGGAAACATTCCACTTCGCGAAGCCTCCTCCGTCCTTGGACGATATTCACCAGGGAGCGCAAATGGTCGTGAAACAGGAAGGCTATAATTACATATATCAGTGGAGGAGGCAAGTGAAATCTAAAGATTATAACAGACAATATCAGATCGATTGAGACTGGTAAGAAATAAAATGATTCAGTACGGAAGACGGCTGTGGATGCTGTGGGAGAGTCTTGGGATAGTGTGCAACAGGTGTTGTCATAAGGAGGAATTTGGATAGTGAATACTATGAGGGTATTTGGTAAAGCAGTAAGGGTAAAGAAAAGCTTTGTCTGACACATAGTCAAGGATGTGCGTCCTTGACTATTGGTCAAACAACCAATTGCGGCTCTCGCCCTAGCATGCACTGGTAGCCTTCTGTCTCACGGCGTTTATGGGCTGGCCCTTGACCATTTACAGCCAGAAAGTCTCACTCGGGGTCAGGCAGGCCCGATCCTACAACCTTTGGCTTCCAGTGGAGGTCTGCTGTGAGGAGAGGTTGACACTCGGTTACCGAGCTATATAAACTTTATTTGTCCAACGTGTGTACGGGTAGGGGAGAAGGTATGCAAATCCACCGTGAGAATGAGTAGATCCAATGTACTATATACGACATAAGAAAAAATGTAAGTACAATCAAGTTCTTGCATAAACACAGACTGTGCAATCAAGCACATTTTTATATCGAGGAAATGAATTTACTTCTCGATGCATAAAGAGGCAGCTGCGCGGAACAGACTACAAAGAACAGCTATGCTCGTAAATGAATTGGAAAAATAAATGACATGTATAGAGAAAATCAAAAATACGTCGCCAGCGTGAGATCTGCACTGCCCATACTGGGGGAAAAAACGGCCCCGGACGGAAATCCAATGTTTTGCGTAGTTGTGATTTGAGAAACACGAGGGTAGATGGTCTGACAGCGACTTAGAGTAGATGAGCGCGATGACGCAACTGGATGTGGAGGCGAATTAGTGCAGACTCAGATAGTTGGTCACGTAATGAGAGCGGAGGAGAGAGGTGTTCATAAGATGAGAGAAGGGGTGAAGAAGCAGTGTCGGCTGGATGCGTGATGGATAACAAGAATTTGTTGACTGCTACGGAAAATATGTACTATGTTAGGGATGATGGCCTGTCCAACCACAGCACGATTGGACAAATGAATAAAATGATAGAGACGTAAAGAAAGCTGACTGGTCTTGATATGACAGTAGTTACCATGATCCGAATGGTGGCCTAATTCCTTCTTCTGCCTATTAAAATCATTCTTCAGTCACGCCTATCCCTTGCTGGATTTCTCGCTACCTCCAACCTGACATCTTTAGCGACCAGCATATTGTTCGGTTCTTCCATCCAACCTTATCTCGGTCTTCTCGTTAGTCACATTTCATTCATTTCCTCTCCTCGGGTTTCCGGTACAACATCGTACTTCTTGATTCTATATCTTCGAGTCAATACTGTCATATCTATGAAACATATCCGCTATTATTACCTTACATTTTACCCTCGACCGCTCCCACACCCAACGTCTCTGCCCTTATAGCTGTCAAGACAACTACCAGTTTCGCTTCCGTGTCACTGGGTTCTGCATTCCACACTCGTCATCATTCCCAACAACTTGCCCGCCTCATCGTTTAGCCATATGCGAGTCCAGGTTCTTAACACACTCTTCCTTCTCCAACAACTCTTCACTTGCCTACACAACTTCTGCTCCGAATCTGCCTCCAGTGCCACAATCAAAAATTGATTTGACGGCTAACTTTGCACATTCGCTAACAAGCAACTTCAATTCTCGACCTAATACACAGGCGTTTACCTCCCTGACCGCTTCAGCCATATTCACATTGAACCGCCAAGGGGATATAACGCAAACTTGTCTCACTCCCAATAGCACTGGAGACCAATCACTCACTTGACTAGCGCACTGTTCTGCTACCAGCGTATGAGCTACCCTCGGATTTACCACACTATTCATAATTATTCTATCCACAGCTCTACTACAGGCTGTCGTGACCCAAGTACATATGTGCACCAAACGCTCGCTGACAAAACCGTTCCCGACCACCAACTCCAAATTTTTCACATCTCTGCTAAAATCTACAATATTTTCTAATTGTACGCTATACCTCCCTACCTCATTTTCCAGGTCGTCGTGTCTCGATCACGCATTGGGTCTCCCAGTACAACCAAAAACTTACAATTTACGCTATCAAATCGACTCAGAAACTGTTTTCTCTTCACTCTTCTCGCTGCTCGATCATTTTGCACTCAAAAACACCGCTCTATCTTTACCCACCTTCACTGTTACCCACACCATTATAGACGACACTCCGTGACGCCTTATAGCAGTAGCTGACTTTACTAGCAAGGCCACTCCTTCTCGAGCTGCCACATCTGGCTTCCATCCACTGTCTACACGAAATTCTCAGTCTCCCAACTGCCAACCCCTACAAACATCGTCTCAATCTACGCTAGCACATCACCGTTCCTCGTCACAAATATCTAGCCATTCATTACGTTTTCACTTCATCCCCACTAAACCCTCGCACGCTCGACGACCACACGAGCAACAATATGACCCCTTAATCTAATCGAATCTAAAGTTCGGAGGGTTGTCAGCCATCTCAGGTTTTATTTAATCCGCCACTGTGAAAATTTTCATTGACTTAATAACAATTCCACAAGCCAAAAGCCAAACCAAAAACTTAATGTTCAAAACAAAATGTTACTTTGAAATGATGAAATTTATCTCACCGTACTAACAATCGTATTAATACAATTGGATGAAAAGCTATGTATTTCACACATGTTAATGCGTCCAAGAATCGCATTAGGAGAGTGAAAGCGTTGTATTTTTTTTTTGGGGGGATTAAGCCCTTATTAATTTGGACGAAAGAAATATTGAAAAGCATGTATTAATGTCAGATCGACTTAGAAAATTTCCATTTGAATAATGTATTTACAAGAGATTGAAGAAGTGCCCATCAACATTTTCCTAGATTCCCACTTTAAGATTTTCCTTCTTGCTGGAGGTATCAATTTTCTCGTATCTCAGACTGGGCACACGATCAGTGAAAGTGACTGCTGTGTGATAATAACAAAATAATAATGTAAACGCGGATGTGAGTCAGCCTGAGCTATTACTGAATGGGAAGAGTTCCATGATCGTCCCATGAACACACTGCAGTCACGCATGAACGAAAGATACACGAACGACCTGATCCCGACAAATCGATTTTTTAAATTGATTTTTGGTCACATAAACACTCCCTAAGTGGTCACAGGACAAGAACAATTACTCGAGTCGCATAAACACTCCCCAAGTGGTCACAGGACAAAAACAACTACTTGAGTCACATAAACACTCCCCAAGTGTACACAGGACAAGAACAATTACTCGAGTCACATAAACACTCCCCAAGTGGTCACAAGACAAGAACAATTACTCGAGTCATCCATATTCCATTAAAGTCTAAATATGATTTCATGTGTTGTCGTATGGGATTGTGAATAAACTCATTTTCAAGATACTAAAGAAGAAACAAAACATGTTGATCCAATCAAAAGTTAGAACTGATTGAAAATTGGTCCTCGGTAGTTGCTGTTGAACAACTACCGCATATTTTGAAATGGAGCACACAACAATAGTAGGGGAAATAATCCTCTCTAATCCTCCAATCCTCTCTACTATAAGGCGTCACGGAGTGTCGTCTAGAATGATGTGGGTAACAGTGAATTTGGGTGAAGAAAAAGGGGGGTTTTTGAGTGCAAAATGGTCGAGCAGCGAGAAGAGTGAAAAGGAAACAGTTTCTGAGTTGATCTGATAGCGTAAATTGTGAGTTTTTGATTGCACTTAGAGACCCAATGCGTGATTGAGACACTTCATGGTGTTTAAGGCATTGCCTCAACCGGTATGATTGTTCTCCTTCCTTCATTGAGTCGATACTCGTACGAGTGGCGAACACAATCACGATGTGTTTTCCTCTCCATTGATTGGTGAGTCTTGTGTTTACCATATAAAGTGATGCCATTATAAGGTAAATCGAGCAGGGAAACGCATTGGAAGGAGTTATAGTCTTATTTGGAGAGGTTATAGTCATATTGAGAGCAGTTATAGTCACATTGGGAGAGGATGCTGATCTTCAAAGGCTATCGAATGGATTGTAAGACCTGCATGAATGTTATCGCTTTCTTTTGATTCAGGAACGACTTAATGTAACTAGCTTAAGAACGTATGCAACGTAGATGACATTGTGTTATCCGTATTCAAACGAAATACTTTTTCAACCAAATTTTCATGCCTGTTTGATGTTTACACACTGCATATTTCTACATTATGATTTTTTTATAAATTTACACAGACTTACTGCTCGCGAGTATCCCTGGCATTTCACACACAAGTCGAAGGGTGTAGTTATAGGATTTCGTTCGTTCCGCCGTCGAATGTTACTTGATTAGTAAAATGACAGAATAAGCATATATACATTGGATGGCGAAAGAAATTGCCGGCAATGATGGCAATAACTCTTGTCAATATGTATTTACAAAGTCGATAGAAATATTGACCAAGGATATCCGAGCAGTCATTTGAACAAAATGGCTACTTAGGTGACGCTAGGGTCTAGTTGCCCCAGTTTTTTTCGATTACACCAGTTAGGGCACTTGTCAGGTGTTGTTTCTCCACCGGGCCTGACTTATTTCAATCGAACCACTTTATCTCATTCTAGAAAACGAATCATTCATCTAATGCATGACAAAGGGAAAAATTGTGAGTGCGTGACTATCATTGACCGACACCCCTTGAGACGCATGACTGAAGTCCTTTATCCATTTGTACCTTTATGAGCAGTTGAACCATTTCGCTCCCTCTTGCCTTTGGAGAAATTATAGATACGTTCCTGCATATCATCAATATTTTACACTGCCCTCATTGTACTAGAACCTTTTTTGAACATACGTAGTTCCATTATCCTAGCACCCAGATTTTTTTTGCAAATCCACATATGGCATTATAAAGCGATAAGCGACCTTGTATACTGTGACTGTCGAAGTTCCAACCATCTCGCAGAATATCTCTCCCCCCCAACATAAGTAAGTAAGCCTCTTAACTGCTAAAATATCAATAGCTATAACAGTGCAGGTTTTCACAAACCAATGATATTTTGGAAATCATACTTACAGATATTTTGCTGGTGTTTTTTAAATAGAACATCCTAATATGGGAATTTTTCTCAACTAATTTCGGTGATCTAACAATTTTCTTGCGTTTGTTCAGCAAATTTATAATTTTATGCAATTGTCCATTAGATTTTCCCGTCATCCGTTCTTGATAAGCCGATTAACTCCCATTGAATTTATTTAGTGCAGGTCCGCAGATAAGATAACAATCAGCACATTATCACTTGAGAAAGTATTATGGAATCATCGAAATCAACCACATGACGTCAATCTAACGACGATTAGTGTGGCGTGCAGTATTACATACTAGCCGAGGCCGTCGCAGACACCCAATACCTCCAATGCAAGATCGTTGTTCCCAGAGTGACTTCAGGCTGGTGGAACTGATGTTCTAATTTCATTTCCCTGAATTAAGTAAATGAAATGTTGTTGTCATTTGAAACAATAAAAATTGATGCACGTTAAAAAAATGCAAATGTATATGACGATGGGCTATTGATATGCAGGCTTTGTGACTGCTTGGTCACGCTTTATAGGTCTACGACGTAATTAATTTACCATTCACTCACTGTTTGGTGATTACAACTAGTGATGTATAAGTTATTAAAAAAATATATATTATTGTTATTGAAGAAAAATAATCCGGAGAATTGAAATTCTACGTGTGAATATAAATAAAATGACTAGTCCTTGCCATGTCATGAACTGTTAAGGGTTCTGGGTAGAAGTATCCATGTATAATAGCAGCACTTAAAT
>SDVV010015840.1:975-14416 GCA_016164225.1 Gammarus roeselii | reverse complement strand
TATCAATATATCAAAACGCCTGTGATGCACGTGACATACTTCCCTATGACAGTGCTGCAGATAATACGGAAAGGTACGACAGTGATGCACTTGAAATGCATCTCTTCGAGTGATGCACCAAAAATTGTAAAAAGTCTTCTGAATTTGTTATTCAATTTTATTTGTCCGTTTTCAAGAATAATTATTATGATTGTATTTACAATAAATAACGATGCGTTTGAAATTATTCAGTCATATCCAGATCCCAATGCATTCCTAGGCCAGTGATGCCCTTGCTTCTCTATGCCAGAGCTTCACACGATATGCTTCCCTATGCCAAAGATACTCACGATATGCTTCCCTAAGCCAGAGCTTCGCACGATATGCTTCCTTAAGCCAGAGATACACGATATGCTCCCCTATACCGGAGCTACGTACGATATGCTTTCCTGTGCCAGAGCTACACACGACATGCGTGTCTACCCATGCAACAATCGACCTCCAAGAAGTCGTCACGCGATGCCATGTCTCACACGCCAGACATCTCATCATCTCATCAACCTGATCGAGAAAGAAACTCAATCGTTTGAGGGAATCTTTTTAATTTTTGATCATCAGGATGGACAAAGTATAGCTAACACATCGCCACAGATGCATGAACCACACTATAAAGAATAATGATAATAATGATGGTACTATAATGTTGATACTCAGGGTGAGGAGGGTGGAGTGCCCCCGCTCAATCTCTGATAATCGTGGAGCAACTAAGAGGTTGTCACTCTAATGATGAGATCATCCTACGATGATCAAGGCGTAGTGAAGAGGATGAAGAGTAGAATAAAATTAATAGTATTAGAGAGGTCTGATGAAAGAAGACGCAAGGTAGTTACCTATTACACCGACACGACACTGGAAATATAGCAGGAATAGAATGCACTTAGAGCCGGTGGCAGTTGGCGTAAAAATCTTACCATTAAATTCAACTCTGCAATACGAAAGAAATTAAAATGAGTAGCTAATATACATATGTGAAGGAGGATCGATGATTAAAGGTAGTTCGTCATTTAACAAAGATATACATGTTATTGAAAGGCTCACAATTGATATAAAGACATTTTGCAATAAGGTCAAGAATACAACAACAAAGGAACCCACCGACGACCACCAGTCACGCCCAAACACCTGATTAGATAGATGCCGGGATTTCTACCGTGATTGAGTAGAGATGTCCTCCTAGCACCGAACGTCCAATCCGCAATCAGTGGTGCAATAAACCATCGCTAGTCTTTGAATTTGAATCGGCTCCAAGCTTGCCTAAGACGCTACAATCCTTGGTGAGGATTAAGTCATGTCACCAGTTAAAGGCTAACTGCAGTGAACCACCGCAGTCAACGGTGATAATAACCGTGGAGATCATTATGACCCTTCAACTCGCAATACAGATGTTGAGGCTGTATAACCACAAGAGGCCAGATCTAAAATTATAGGCGGAGCTGCAAGCGCCATCTGGAAGCGTCGCAGGGCTGTTAGGTTGGGCTGGGAGAGTTCTGTGACAGGGGACCATTATAGTAAATTGAATTCAAGATATAAATTTCACGATTTCCTTCTAATCGCACAGAAACTCCACTTCTCACGTATCAGTGTAATGAATTCACGTCACAGAGGAGAAGCGTTGCACATGTGGAGGACTTCTACCACTGGGTGTCTCCTGTATTAGTTGTTTTAGGGCACATTCACACGAGAAACAGTTGTTACCTGCGAGGACAATGTTTTGCCATGTGACACGTGACATCTTTCGATTGGTTGATCCAGACGCACAGCTAATCGGAAGATGCCACGTGGCAAAATGTTACCCTCACAGGTACCAACTCTCTGGTTGTCCTCGCAGACCCCAAATGTCTCCCGTGTTACTAGCCCTCACATAAATCAGAGTAAACTTACAGTTAAGATAATTCGGAACGCACAATAACTCGTAAAGTTAGATAACCCATTGTTACTTTATCAATGAAACATGATACGTCGAGAAATATGTGTACAGTGCAACACTGTTCTATCACCTTCGACTGACACCTAATTAGGAAACAAATATTGGTGATCTATTCACTGTAACAAGTGGATTTTTCTTACTAAACTGGCCAGCTAATCTATCACTTTTTTCGCCCTTCTCCAAGAAACATTCAGTCCATTGATCGCCCTATTTGGCAAAGAATTGTTTTCTCTCATTGAAAACTAAAATTTTCTAATGAAGTATCTATGTACCACACGCTAGCCGCAGATCGCGCCAGTGAAGAGTAATAAACGCCGTAGTGTTCTGTAGCCATGTAGGTTCCGTAGAGGGTGGTTCCATGATCACCATTTCACAATGCACAGCTGCCATTGTTCCACAGCAGACTTTCAACAGACCCCCGACGAGTTGCAGCTCTTGCTATGAGCTGCAACCTCGACTGTAGCAAGCTAGCTGATAAATGCGAGGGGGTCGCAGTATAAAACGAAAACACGAGCGCCCTTCCCTAAAAGTTGGACAATCTAGGATATGCATCAAATAACTACAACAATTCTAATAACAATATTGAAGTGCTAATTCGAGTTCATTTGCCACAATTTGTCGAAAGACTATCCAAGGCCATCAACAACAGCTGATCACTGTAACTGTGCTAAATTTCTTGTCGTGTACCGCCCATCGATGGGAATAGTCATCTGCAAGCAGATTAGAAAAAAAATGACCGTTTGTTTCGTAGCGCAGTAGTCACCATCTTCAAGCAAAGAAGAGCAAACAACATAAGGAACGTGCAAAACGATTACGACGGTACTGTATCATATAGAAGTTAAATGAGAAAACCAGTTTTCAAGCATGGAAGATACAAATAATGTTTTTGTTCAAATTAGGTAACAAGATTGTAAAAGTACGCGAGTACACCTCACACGAAGCGTCGCGGCGCACCTCACAAGGAGTGTCATGGTACACCTCACACGAAGCGTCGCTGCGCACCTCACAAGGAGTGTCATGGTACACCTCACACGAAGCGTCGCGGCGCACCTCACAAGGAGTGTCATGGTACACCTCACACGAAGCGTCGCGGTGCACCTCACAAGGAGTGTCATGGAACTCCTCACACGAACCGCGATGACCTAACGATAAAACACAGGACGCAGGAGAAAATACAGGAAACACAAACACAATGGAGATGCGCCAGACTCAACCCAGTTGGCTTAGAAGAGAACCAGGTATGCGCAGGAGGCAGGGCTAGATTAGAGTGCCACGGTTTTCTAGTGCACTGTGGAGAGTCAGACATGGATGAGGAAGGCAAATAATGCTCCATTAATGACGTAAGCTCTCACTGCTCACCTCCGACCACTATCATCGGTGGCGTAAGCTAATTGTGATTTAATTCCACCCATTGAACAGAAGACCACGAGGCTTCTCGTGAATAAAGAATTTCAAACTATGATGCCAGTCCATATTAGCCCAGCGCCCTAGCGCCGTCACTCTACGTACCTTACACTTTCTACAGGGTACAGATTAGATTAGAGTGTCAAGGTTTCTACAGGGTACATCACTCCAAGTAGTGGCCACATACAAAGTGAAGGTTGCAACCAACAACTTGGTGACCGGTAGCTACAAAGTTGATCATGTAGGAATAAACCTCAGTCGGAGGATACCTACAACCCCCAAAAAGTCCAATCAGCTTCCAATGAAACAATATTGTGCCAAGTAAAGGATAAAGAAAAGCTCAGACAAGGAATTAAATACTTGAGAGTGCTTTCTAGCGCGTTAGATTCAATGTGGTGTCAGTTTCCTATAGTACTTTGCACAGTGTACAAGCGCTTCTGTGGATGGAGAGATGATCTTAAAACGTTTCGAGTCTAGCGCTATAGAATGGGAGAAGACAAAATGGAACGGCGCATGGGTGAAAATTGTATCCTTCCATACAGCTAATTGGCTGGTAACTACATCACTCAACAGCAACATCCTTAACACCATCAACAAGATTGTAACAACAAAGAATCGTCAGAACCGTTAATCACATAAAGGGTTGTGCAAACTAAAACAAAACTAAGTGCGGCAGCAACTAACTTTTAACCACTCGATTATCTCAGTATACGCACGTAACCACTCAAGTCAGCACAGAAGACAGCTGAAATGTTTTGGCCAAACGATCTTTGGATCGCCATTAACAGAATCTCAGTGAATATAAATGGATACAGACTCCAGCTGTCATCAAAGGGGTCAAATGCTTTCAGTATTATTTATGTTTAGAATATCACTTACATATTCTATTGCATTTGAAAGCTACAATAAACGCAACCATAAAATCGAATGGAAAACAAATTTGCAGATCTGCATTACTTGCGCACATAGATCGATGCAACCACATGGGCAGTCGACCAGTTTATGGCAAATGAAACGCACTGCTGAAACCCCCGACTCTCGTCAGAGTAGATTAGAGCAGCTGACTCGTCACCCGACGAGATTACATCAGATTAAAGGGACGGGATTTCTGAACCGATCATGATTTTGGGCCGGGGTATTTTCGTCGTCTAAGATGATAGCATACCAAGGTAGATAAAATTAGGGTGTCAATCTCCACCGGAGCTCCGACGCAAGTCTGTCAGCTTTCCAGTAAGGCGCCATGGCAAGGTAAAACACGAGTACCATTTAACGTGCCTGATACCAAACCAATCTGTTGAGTTTCCAGTGAAGAAGCTTCCATCGAATAATCCCAAAATCGGCCGACAAATAAGCCCTTCGATTGGCCCGCATGACGTAAAGCTCCGCAATTTCCTCTCAGTTGAATGTTACAGAACATGATATCGTCAGTCTCTAAGTTCGATCAGGCTCTCATGATTTTTTATGTTCTCGCTTAAGGTAACAACGATCCATTTGGCCAATACGGTGGTCAGATAAACGACTTTCTCGAGTTCATATTTACGGATCAGGGGGATACCATATCTCACGAGATACAACCATAAGGTCGCCGACGAGCAGCCACTTAGCAACGATGGAACCAAGATATCAAAAGAGGAGAAGGCAGTCAAGACGGGGGGGGGGGGAAGTAAGCTAGTGCACCCAATATGCAGATGCAAAGAGCAAACGATCTAGACTAAAGATGAAGAAAAGAACCAGTTTGATGTCCATGCTTTCGTTGGAGAGATAATGACACACTTCATCACCTTTAATAACAGCAGATCATTGATGGACACGAAAGAATATCTAAATACATCTTCAAAATACTTTGTCTGACTTTCAAGCGATACACTTGAACATAACAATTGAAAAAAAACTCTGAAGATACAATAATTTGTCCAACACTGTTAACTGGAACGTTACACATCGAGCTAGGTTCCTCTTGACATACATAGCTATGTCTGTATCGTCCTGCGTGCTACAAGTATCGTTCATTTTGTCAGACGAACTTATGATGCATTATGATGCCAAGAACTTTCTCGCCTAGAACCCTAGAAACTTAATTTTTATAGAACGTGTGAAAATAGAGAATTTCTGCTAATGTAAAGCCAGCTACTGGCAGCTGCAGTTGAGGAAAGCCTCTTAATTGTGCCATTAGTACAATTTACGGAGAATTGATTAGAGTGCTAAGGATTTCTAGTGCACTGGAGTCAATATCTTTACGGGGAATAGCATTGTTTATCATTTTTCTTCAGAAATGGATGATAGGGTTCAAGGGTTCAGGTTAGATTAGGATCGGAGACCTAACATGGGTCTTCAAGGGATCAAGGTTTAAGGTGAACCTGAAACAATCTCCAATTTAGATCGATATATTGTCGGTGTCAGTAGGAAATATCGACCACAACTGCCGCGTAAACGAAATAATATCACTTAATCGATTCTAGTTCTACCGAGAAGCTTAGTTAACTTCAAAATGTCGATGCCAATTAGCTACAAACTATTCTTATACCTGGGTATGGAAATAACAATAAAATTCTAATCCATAACAATAAACAAGCAATAGAAAGCGTCTGCAGCTGAAATACTTAATGCTTCGTTTTCCTTAGTTTAATAATTCTTTTAAAATACATTCAATACTCCGTAAGAAAATGATACAAAAGCTAACTTACCCTAGAAGAGGATAGTCGAGGGTGAGACGATGAGAGAGAGAGAAAAGGAAGAGGGCCCATGACAATGCATCTTAGGGATAGACGAGGTTCGGCGACACAGAAGCATGCATAGGAAGAGAGATGGCATGGGGAAAAATGACCTGAAGAGGACACGCTGTGAGAGAGAGAGACTTGAAGCAGTTTGCCTGGAGAGGACAAACGATGAGAAACAAACGGGAGAGAGAACGAGGGGAGAAAGAGTAAATGTAGAAAAGAAGGGTATTAGAAGACTTACAATAAATGAATTTAAATAGTATCTACAGGATCGTTACAAGATTTGATTCGAGTTATCAGGGTTTCTAGTGCGCTGGAGTCAATGTCGCTATAGTTTATTGAGGCCGTTTGTTAATGACGTCCGTGGGTAGCAAGATGGCAAACAATGAATTACAGGATAAACTTCTAATTAGTAGAGAAGTAGGAAGTTGGTAGCCAGTAAGCAGTGATGGTGAGAATATAAGACAGAACCTGGTACGCTCATAGGGTATATTCGATAAGAGTGGCCGAGCTTTCATCGCGTTAGACCACACATTAAACAGGCAGCGCCAGGTGCGTTAGAAACTGATTTCAGATAAAAAGTATCGAATCAATATTACTAGAAAAACACGGACAATGAATTATTAATTACTCGGTAAGGCTGTTTTTATAACTGGATATGATGAAAGTAATTATAAAAGTCCCTAAATGAACGTTCTCTCCTACGTACTAGGCAACGTATATATACGCAACTTTCAGATGGGCCATAAGAAGATGAAACTTTGATTGAACGTGCTAGACCAGAGTAGGCATAAGAACAGACTGGACCATTCTCTGGGCCAGAGTAGGCCGACAGATTGGAGCATCCCCTGGGCGAAGGTAAGCTGACAGACTGGGGCATTCCCTAGACCAGAATAGGCACACAGACTAATCTAGCTCCTGGGTCAGAGTAGCATGACAGACTGGAGCGTCCTTTGGGCCAGTAAAAGCTAAGAAACTGGGACAGCTCTTGGGAATGAGTAGGCTGACAGCTGGCCATCACCTGAGCCAGAGTGAGCCGACACTTTGCCATCCGCTAAGCCAAAGTAGATTGACAGGCTGCCATCCCCTGGGCCAGAGTAGGCCGACAGACTGTGCCATCCCCTGGGCTGCACGAGAAGGCCGACAGACTGTGCCATCTCCTAGGCCAGAGTAGTTTGACACGAATACGCCGTCACCTGAGTTAAAGTGGGCTGACAGACTGTGCCATCTCCATAGCCATAGTAGGCTGGCAGAACACGCCGTTCCCTGGGCTAGCGTAAGCTGACAGACTGTGCCATCTCTAGGGCCAGAGTAAGCTGACAGAATACTCCATCACCTGAGCCAGACAGACTTGGTAAATAGAACGGACTGCAAAGAATGATAAAGAACAACAACAATACTAAGATAGTCATAGAAAAGGGTTTTGTGATTCTCAGAAGCAGAAGTGCAGACCTTAACGCTACTTTAATAGGGATTATTTTCATCGTTATTATATTATAAAGAAAGGTATACGGGCAATTGCCCAGGAGTTTCTAAATTACAAAATATGAAAATATAAGGTAACAAATTGCTGCTACTTTGTCACTATAGGCTGACGAGTGCAGGGGGTCTCGAGAGAAAATGCACGATTGATGTCCGGAAAGTACGACAGCCCTGAAATGCTGTTGGTGTAGGCAAAAGCAGTGACTAGTCTCGTTTAAAGCAGCTGTTGTTAATATCGAGGGAAGCAGTGGCTAGTATACTGCTGTTAGTGTCGGAGGCAGCAGTGACTATACTGTTGTTGGTGTCGGGAAAGAAGTGGCTATACTGCTGTTAGTGTCGGAGAAAGCAGTGGCTATACTGTTGTTGGTGTCGGGAAAGAAGTGCCTATTGCTGTTAGTGTCGGAGAAAGCAGTGGCTATACTGTTGGTGTCGGGAAATAAGTGGCTATACTGCTGTTAGTGTAGGGGAATGTAATGACTTTCCTGCTATTAGTGTCGGGGAGAGAAAAGGCCCTCCGCCACTTGCGCCGGCGGGAACAGCGGCAACCGCACTGCCCATAACACCCGATGCTCACCGTAACGTGCATGTTGGAATACCAGTGAGGAGGGCTTGGGACTGAGGTGTTAATGCACAGATCTGTATCAACTTTAAAGGTTGGGTAGCAGTTAATACACCGCCACCCGTGTGGTATAATTAGATCAGTGTGTACAGGGATCTGGAAAATAATGCAATGTCTATGCTGTGGCTCTGGTGTCTTGAAAGTGTTGGTGAGCCAAAGGCCCGACCAGAGCAGACTACGTTCAAGTGAACACCATAGAGACGACACAAGAGTCGCCCTCTCCACCAGAGAGGATCTGAAACAGGGTAGGTTAAGAGAATGTCGCTGGGGTCGTGGCCCCAAACGACGCAATCACAGGAAGCTCGCTAGACTCATAAAGGCTTCTTTGTGGCCGGCTGCTGTTAGCAGCAGTATAGCATTGGCTACTGCAGCAGTACTACCCTGTCACGGGAGGTAGGACAAAATAAACGCACAAACAACGCGTGGTAAATGCTGCCTGTGTCATGGGACGAGACGCAAAACAGCTGATAGAATGAGTTCTAACAAGCATTATTGAGTGACGGAAGCGGAGAGTAAGTTGAAACATCGTGTAGGATGCAGTGCATCATGTTCATTTCAGCAGCTGGCCCTATGGCAGTCAAGGCACCAAATGCAAACACTCGGCGCTTGAAATCAATCCTTCTAAAACATTGGATTACAGTGCCGAGGCTTTCTAGCGCACTGGAATCAATGTCATTTTATTAGACTATAACAGTTTAACCAGGGTCCCTCTAAAATGAAGCGACACTGACCAGTGTTGCATGTCGGAGGCTCCACTTAAAATTGCTTAACGAATCACAAAGAGAATGGATTATGCATACTAATAGACTTGGATATATGATAAAGGGTATGCGGGATATGACAGGTATGACTGATCATTGTAGTATTCATTATCATTCGACGCAACGTGACTAGACATCTGACTACATAACAATATAAGTACTTCTTCAGCACCAAGTTATGACCTTGCTGCCTTCTATCGATAGTTATAAATAACAAGGAGAACGATGTGAGCACGGTGGCTGCACTTAAGAAAGTTGTTGCAGTGGGCGTGGCCTAAACTTCTCAACACAGCAACGACGTGTTTGAGCCCCGACTTCGTTCTTCATCTATGACATAAGCAAACGTGATTTAGCTTCGCCCACTGGAGCTTTAATCAACAGAATGAAGCCGAAGTTGATTTTCGACGCACAATTTAGCTAGACGCATGACATGAGAACACGTTGTTTAGCCGAATCCACTTCAACTCCATGCATGACATGAGAACACGTGGTTTTGCCGTTTCCACTTCAACTCCATGCATAGCAAGAGAAGTTGAGGACACGTGGTTTAGCCGTATCCACTTCAACTCCATGCATGACATGAGAACACGTGGTTTAGCCGTATCCACTTCAACTCCATGCATGACATGAGAACACGTGGTTTAGCCGTATCCACTTCAACTCTATGCATGACATGAGAACACGAGGTTTAGCTCCGGCCACTTTTACTCCATGCAGGACATGAGAACATGGGGTTTAGCCCCGGCCACTTTTACTATGTAAAAAATGAGAACCTGTGGTATAGTCCCACCCACTGCAGTCGCCTTCTCAGTTTATTGCACCGTGTTGGTAATGGTTTTGTTGCCAAAAGTCGACCCCTGACCATGCATTGAGTGTGTTGCACGTGACCAGCAATTTATGATGCTACAAACTAAATGAAATATATTATTCGTCTGCATTTAAACATGTTATGGAGTATTCCAATGCACCATTAATGAGAATTCTAAAAGAGTCTCTACGAAGAACATTTGCGCGATCACCTTAGGTTCGTCCATCGAGTAGCTAGCTAATTGCCACCTTTGTTTCGTCCATAGAGTAGCTAGCTAACAGCCACCTTTGTTTCGTCTATAGAGTAGCTAGCTAACTACCACCTTTGTTTCGTCCCTCGAGTAGCTAGCTAACTACCACCTTTGTTTCGTCCATCGAGTAGCTAGCTAACTACCACCTTTGTTTCGTCCATAGAGTAGCTAGCTAACTACCACCTTTGTTTCGTCCATAGAGTAGCTAGCTAACTACCACCTTTGTTTCATCCATCGAGTAGCTAGCTAACTACCACCTTTGTTTCCTCAATAGAGTGGCTAGTAAACTGCCATCTTTGTTTCGTCCATCGAGTAGCTGACTGCCAAGGAGACACGTCGCGACAGTGGCTACAGCTTGACTTCGTCTGGGCACATTAATGATCGGACAAATAGCACGTCTAGGTTATATCATCAATAGGTGAACAGATTGGGTTGAAGTGACCAGGTCACTAGTTCAATAGTTAAAAGAATGAATCCTGATCATGATGCATTACAGACATGGATGTCGTTAGCTGTCGAGCTACTGAAGTACTATACGCGCACTCGCGCTCAACACAGACATCAGCCGGTAGTAGAACAGAGTCCTGCTTTTAGGAACGTATGCTTCAGATACGATACATGACGTAACGAACAGATCAACGATAAGATAACAATCGTAACAGCCCAATCACAGATAACTTTCATTAGCTACAATAAAATTTAATTATTGGAAGATACTTTCAGCTTCAAACATGCTCAGCATAGATGATTAAAAAAAAAAGAGTAGCTACTTAGCTAAATGAGAACAAACTCATTCAAAACATACTAAGAGAAGGTACGAAAAACTTCTTTTGACCAAACAACAATATAAGAATTTGAGTGTTTAATATATATTAAACGAGGAGACTATAACACTCAAAGGAAAGTAACTTTATACAAACAAGGCAGTCAGCACCACTGGTTCTTGATGCAATTAGAGGGAACACGGCGAGTGAGGAAATAAGGCGGGTAAGAAAACGCTGCATTTTAGTCGCGGAGCTTCTTTCTCCGCCTTCAGGAGTTATTTTCGATAATACAGGACAACAAGCATAATAGTTTCCGTGCCCATCAGCACCTGCACAGTGTTGATTACTCCGGATACTATGAAAGCATAAAGGTTCTGCTACCAATTTCTGTAGACAACAGCAGCGTTACACAGCAAACTCTTCCTCGGTACGTAGCAAGTTTTCAAATACGTAGCTCCCTGAAGTTCCTACAAGGTTGTTCAGCATTTCCCGTACACCGTTATCACTCATCCTGCACTCCTGTAGCCCAGACGAAGCACTAGCCTGCCCCTCCCGCTCATCCTTCTGTGGCGTGCTTCACACTTCACTTGGCCTTGTAGAAACATCTGACGAACTCCGTGAGGTTGTAGACGGTGCCGCCCACACCAGCTTTGTTGACGTCCATGCTGATGAACTCATCCAGATTGTGGACGTTATCTGCAACACAAAAGATTAAGGTCACATCGTTGAGGTTGATGAACTCGTTCAGATGGTGAACGTAATCTGCAACACAAAAGATTGAGGTCACATCGTTGAGGTTGATGAACTCGTTCAGATGGTGAACGTAATCTGCAACACAAAAGATTGAGGTCACATCGTTGAGGTTGATGAACTCGTTCAGATGGTGAACGTAATCTGCAACACAAAAGATTGAGGTCACATCGTTGAGGTTGATGAACTCCTTCAGATGGTGGACGTGAACTGCAACACGACAGAATGAGATCACACCATTCATGCCGGTAAACTTGATCATTGTGGACGCAAACGACAACAAAACAAACTGAGGTCACACCATTAATCTTGATAAAGGGAGCAGGCAATCGTCTAAACTGTTAAGCAGACAGAAAAAAAATTGAATACTAGAAAATATAAGCCTAATTTTTTTAGAACATGTTACTAATATCATGAAAAAATGATTAGACTGATTTTTTTTGCACTGAAAGTTAGTTTGCAATGAAAGTTAATAGGACCGAACTTTTTAGTGGATCTGTCTTCTTGCACCAAAAGTCAATAGAAGCGATAAGTTTTTGAACGACACCGCTTAACATTAGCCAACTAGATGTTGCAGAGACGAACCTAAAATACCGTTTGAAAAGGCGAAGGTTCACTGCAATATATTGTACAACCCAAGTTCATGTGCAGTGTGTTCAAAAATTCCTTGTTGCATAAAATTTTGATAGGACCGAATAGTTTTGGAACGACCTTAATTGAATCAGTTTTTGCCTTAGATCAATATTGATGAAAAAAATAATGGTAATTGTAGCATTTGCTTGGAGCTTTCTCCTCTTGCTAGCAGCTTGTAATCCTTCTCGGTGAATTTTAAATTTTAATAAATAAGCAAGAGCTTAGAGTGTGCCACCTAAGGCGCTTGGAGGGAGCCACCTAAGGCGCTAAGAGTGTGCCACCTAAGGCGCTTGGAGTGTGCCACCTGAGGCGCTTGGAGGGTGCCACCTTAGACGCTTGGAGTGTGCCACCTAAGGCGCTTGGAGTGTGCCACCTAAGGCGCTTGGAGTGTGCCACCTTAGGCGCTTGGAGTGTGCAACGTAAGGCGCTTAGAGTGTGCCACCTAAGGCGCTTGGGGTGTGTTACTTAGGGCGCTTGGAGGGTGCCACTTAAGGCGCTTGGAGGGTGCCACCTAAGACGCTTGGAGGGTGCCCCCTAAGGCGCTTGGAGGGTGCCACCTAAGGCGCTTGGACAAACCAAACGTGCGACCATCCACCGCGAGTGGGCATGAGGTAATCATTTGACCCATCTCCGAGTGATCACCGAGAGAAAACAATGCATTGTAGTATCACTCTTCCCCATCCAAATGATGACTTGGGTTGGTCTCTACAACATCTGGTTGGCTAACTTCAAGTGATTTGATTCTTTTGACTTAAGGAACCAAACTCTTTCGGCCCTAAATGTAATTCTTAAATGTGCACTGCAAGGTTGTTGGCTTTGCGCTGCAAGGCTATTAGCTGTGCACTGCAAAGCTATTAGCTGTGAGCTGCAAAGCTATTAGCTGTGCGCTGCAAAGCTATTAGCTGTGCGCTGCAAAGCTATTAGCTGTGCGCTGCAAGGCTATTAGCTGTGCGCTGCAAGGCTATTAGCTGTGCGCTGCAAGGCTATTAGCTGTACGCTGCAAGGCTATTAGCTGTTTTGATTTGATTTGAGCCTCATTTCCACCAGAGCCTCAACGTGAGTCATAATAGGCTCCCCCGTAGGGCTCGATGATTATTGATTCCAGTAGGCTCGCACGCCTAAGTGCGCGAGGAATAAACGAAACAACGCTTTCTCCAAAACGGACCTCCGCTTCCAATCCTTTAGAACATTACGTTTGATACGTACGCACCCTAGTGCGTAGAGGTAGCATCTTCGAGATTAGAACAAGATCAGCGGCCACACGGGCAATAACAGCTCCGACAGCAA
>SDVV010015839.1:0-14417 GCA_016164225.1 Gammarus roeselii | reverse complement strand
CAAGTCACCCCTCACAAAAACACTCCCCCTCCCAACCACCGCACAATTCGCTCCAACCATTGTTCTCCGCAGAGCAATTATAATTCTTGCTTAGTAAAAATGATTTTCAAATTTTATTTCTTTTCCATAAAAATCCACATTAAAAAGTTTCAGCACATTAAAACAGGTTTTAGGAAAATTAAAAGAGCTTCACTCCACTTCACCTCCTCTTGTTATTAAAATGTTTCTTCCTCTTGTCAGTAAAATGCAAAGAGTTTAAAAGTGCAAAAGAGTTTAAAAGTCCTAAATGTTAAAACAACTTAGCCAGGTATAGAACAAATGAGCAGTTATTATGTGGCACGGGAGCGTTAAGACACAAATTCCAGCAACCTTTGGAACAGAATGGGTAAATCAAAACCCTCTGTGTCACAACACAGAAGTCTCTAATATTTTGAGGTTATTTCTCATTAACCTGCTCTTGATTGAGAACAAATTGAGAGCTATCAGCCTGTCATGGTAGGACATCCGAGACAGACCATGCACCTGTTTGGTCCACCTCCTCTGAATAGACTCAAGCAGCTTCACATCCTGGACATAACTAAGATTCCACACACAGTAGCAGTAATCAATAATGGACCTGACATGTTACAATGAGTGCGGCCATAAAATTTGGGCTTCTGTTCACTGTCAACCTAAGCAAATCACTACAAAGACCAGCAGCTTGTCTCACAACTTCTCTGACATGGCTATAAAACTTGAGGTTAACATCTACATGAACTTCCAAATTGCGATGAACTTAGACAAACTCCAAACAAGCCTCCCCAAGAGTGTTAACAGCTTTTGCACTGGGACCTGTCTATCCATGATATTTGGAACTGTTGGTAATAGCCAACAGTGGATATTATTTAATTTAGTGGGTTAAATGGGTATGTACCCTGGTATAAACCCACAACAACCCTGCTGAGTTTATCCTTCTCTATTTTGCCCTCTGCTACCCTTGACTGATCATCTCTCCCACTGCTCCTTCTTTCACACCCAACCACTTGCAGAAAAGCTGATATGGAGGCATGGCCTGACAGACAATCTCTAGAGATAAGAAAGTGGATAAAAACCAGTGAGTCATGAAGCTACTGATATAAGCTGGGCCCTGGGTGGAGATCTGCTAGGGGAAGAAACCTCCAAAAACTATAATACTTCATTAACAATCATCATAGGCATAGAAGTACAATTGAGATCTTTACCTTAGCATATTGTTACGATGATGGTAGAGCTCATACTACCAGTGAGAACACAGTTACTGAGATACAACACACTATTTCATAATTAATAAAAATTAAGATGTAGGTACAAGTTTTAACTTACATATGTGTACAACAATTCTCTCCATTCCCGTAATGATGATGAGGAAGCAAACTTGCAGCCACAGCTGATTACCATGAGGTTTCAATTAAAAGAATTTGTAACTGAAGTCATGAAGCTGTGTGCTGCATTACAAAACAGTACCTTGATGTAACCAAACTTTTTTCAGCAAAAATACTCCCTGCTGATGTCAAGTAAGGGGCATAAATTGTCAGAAGGTGTCCTTAATATTCCCTGTCAATGTTTGCATGTTATATCGTAAGAAATTTATCTGCAGTATGTAACATTACATTAGGTGCCGCCCACTGCCATAACATAGGAAAAAAAAGCGGTGTTCAGTTCACACAATAACTTTGGAAATTATGTAGACTGTAGGTGAGCATAACTTACTTTTTTTTTAAACCTACCTTCAGGAAAAAGAAAAGCTTCTAAACTAGTGAAGGCAGCTCAATTCTGTAAACATATTCAGAAACTAGACATTCTTCCACTTCCAATGGTGTAACATATGTTGGTTTTAAGTGAATTTAGGTTTATGAGGCTGAGCATGACACTTCCGTGGAATGAGCCTATATCTCTATTATTGTTAGCTATTGGCTACACTTTCTTTCACAATAATTCTAACTAAGTCTGTTATCTGTATGATAACAACAGTGTTATGTATTTAGCTTCTAGTTAAAATTTTGCATTTATATTTCAGACAGTAGCTATCTTTTAGATATAGCTACTTCCTTAATTCCATTAGATACTTAGCAACCATGTTGGACATAGTTCTTTTCCGTGTTGATCAGGGAGGAAACCCAGATCTGGTTAGAGAGTCTCAGAGAAGGAGATTCAAAGATGTTGGAGCTGTTGATAGAGTTATTGACCTAGATTCCAAATGGAGAGCAGGTATGTGTTTATAAAGTGTATCTCAATTTTTTTTCCTGTTTAGGTCAATGGCTTGGTTATTGAGTGTTGGTAGGATACTTGAGGTCAATAGCAAGCTGTATGTAATAATGGTTTTCAAGCTGGAGACCATCAAATTGTCAACATTTTGGGAGACATGGCCTCTTAACACAAGCAGAGGCTCTTACCTGCCAATAATTTTGTTGGTAATTTCTTAGCTACTATGTTGAATAGAAGCACTAATTCAACCTTATTTCACTAACAAAGTCACCTAATTTGATCAATATCGAATACTTCATTACATGAAATACCAATCACAAAAATATATATTTAATTCTTTTCATGAATAATGTACCTACAAGCTACTGCTAATACCAATAGCTTGCTATTGGTTAACTACTAGTCAACTAGCTATTAGTTAGCTATCCAATCTGCTTTCACTATTGTTTAGTAGTTGAAGTGTGAACAACAATTTTTCATAGCTATATCTTATGCCTATGCCACAGAAAATATTTTGATGGGATGTGAAAGTGAAGGAGGCAAATCACTCATAACAATTATATACTTGGAAAGATCTAGAGGAAGCTATGTAGTTAGCTACTGAAATAATATGAGCCAACAGTTTCATTGTTAGATTGCTACCTAACTGAGGCATTATCAATGTGGATATTTTTATTTCAAGAAGCAGAGTATAAATAACATAGTGTAAAATCAATAGCTACCTCACGACCAGGAGTGAAAGTGGGAAGTTTTACACAGCTCTGATTAACTAATTATTCGCTATGAAAATACAGCGATTTTTTTTCCCAGGGAAAGTTCACCTAGCCATCAAAATAAGATGCAGCTAGCTAGTGGCTGCTAAAATATTAGCTTAATGAACATTAGGGAATTCTTGATGAAGATAAATCTATAATTTAAATTCTGCAGCTACAACTTATTGTAACTATTTTTATCCTCTGTCAAAATATTCATGGATAGGTTACTCTGAAAATCTAGCTGATAATTTTGGGAGTTTTTGGTTAATTGTGAGGAGATCAGAGAAGCTGTTTGATAATCATGGAATATAAACTTGTAACTTGCCATCACTGAGTTAACATATTGAATATTTTACAGCTCGTCACAAAGCTGACCTTCTCAACCGCATAAGCAATGTCATCTCAAAGACAGTTGGTGAGAAAAAAAAGGTAAGAAATGCTGAAATTTTTGTTTGGTTAAAATTGGTTGTCTTGATTTTTAAAGAGCCACATAGGGATACCTGTAAGGATTCTTGAAGGAAATATATATTTGTTGAAAATCTATACAAATGTGCATTTGAATGAAGCTGCCTCCAAATTTCACATTCATAACTTTTATTATGAATGTGAAATGGATGGAAATTTAGCCTCATGCATCAATATTTTGAACCAAATTAAAAAAAAAAATGAAATTTGAAAATATTTGATCATGGACAGAAAATCAAGGATTGGGTTTGTAGCTACCTAACAAGTTCTTAATCTATGTAAAGCTTGCACTGTTTATGTTTATGTTTGCATGCTGAATTTAATCAGGTAATGATTGATCTTTATCAAGAAACAAATCATACTTTGCTAACAAGTTAAACAAATTGACGTGGACTTAAGTTCATGCATTATACCCAAACAAAGATTCCAAATGAATGTTTCATATCACATTTTTATTGTGTTATTAGTCAGTTTAATTAGAAATTCTAATTTCAGAAACCCAATTTACCCTGTTGAAAACTCATTTTATTGTTGCATTTCAATAGGGCTAGTTCATTTGTTTTGTACTATAGCTACTTCTTGAGTGTGAGCCCATAATTTATTACAGAAAATGTAACTAACAAAGCTGTTTGTGAGTATTTATTGCAACTACAATTTATGTACCAAAACTTGAAATCTTATGCCATCCAAAACTAGTCAGCTAGTTATAGCAACCTAATGTAACCATAACCCATGGTTATAACTATGTGACAGTTTGTTCCCTTAAAACCATTTATTTGGGGGGTATTGTTGTTTCTATAGTTCAACATTTGATAGCCACCTAGACGTCCTGCCATTGGCTGTATTTTATATGGACAGAGTTGATCTTTTTTGGCACAGTTTAGTATCTCTTCATGTTCTTGGCTTTGAGCTGAGGATTTTTATTTTTGTAACCTTTTATTAGGTGGTAATACCTAGAAAACCATCTTAACTAACATTGTTTAAAGAATTTTTACCTATGGTTTGTCAGTCTAACTTTATAAGATGTCACTCAATTAAAAGACATCCTAAAATTGCAAAAATATATGTCATGACACTTTGAATGCTTAATCTCATGTTATCAATTAATATGTCATCTACTGTGGTGACTCATCTAATTTTTGTTTAATTCAGAATAAAAAGTATGTAACCTAGAAACTTTGTTTATGCTGGGTGCAAAACTACTTTTGTGATCATGCAGCACTATAAGTTTCAAGATTCTATCATTGTCCCTAAAAAAAGTCATGTTAAAAAAATAATGAGAGAGCAACGCCTCCTAAACCTGGGTGACTTCCCACACCAAATGGGTGTACTCCCAGCACCCTTCCATATATCTAATAATTAATAAGAAAATATGAAAGTTTGAGAGTGCTAATAGAAAGAGCATGCTTACGTTTGGATATATTAGTTGATTAAAAAGAAATGCTGCATTGTTGCTGCATTTGACTAGACATTTTCAAAAGATGTCATCTGCTGCAGTCTTCCTTGATAGTTGTTAGGTTCACCTTAAAATTTAATTGTTACAATCAACCTTTTTTTGACATAGTAATTTATAATTACTGGTAGTAATTTCTCGAAATCCTTTGATAAATATAACTTTAGTATGATTGGACTGGTGAATACTACAGTAGAGCAATCTTTTTGAAAATACAATATGCAGTATAATTGGAGGTATCAATACAACATTAGAGCAATCTTTTTTAAAATGCAGTAAAATTAGTAAATAAAAGATTTTTTCATCTTTGAAATAAATTAACTGCTATAGCTTATATACAAAGGCATGCTATTGTGGGGACCATCGTCCTATTGCAGCATGCTTCAACAGGGGGCGTTGATGGGGTTGGCAGCGTATTAGAGACTTTTCTGTTTCTAGGTTACCAGAGCCCTTGTTTTTACTTTTCAATTATTCAAGCTCAAATAATCACTTTGAATTGTGATCTGTGTTTTCATTGTGTAGAAGTAAATGGTTGTTCCTGCTTGTACATGCATATGTTCTGATGTGCTCTTATTTACTTTTTAGGAGGTTTACCTACAGCCCTGCACCTTGAATATCAACTCAATTCTTTTGCTGGAGCTAGAATATAGTCACAACCCATGTTAGCATTGGCCAGTTCAGTCCAACTTATAATTGTACCAAGGAGATTAAATAAAGTTTGGTGAAAGTTGAATTGCAGGAGGAATGAACGGCTGCTATAAGGGGAGGTTGGAGGCCATCGTAGTGATTTGTGTCTTGATTAGGATAGTTGAAACCCTTATCGTAACCAAATCTCAAGAAGAGTTGTGAACCATAACAATGCCATGCAAGATAAATATCTTATTAGTTACAGTATTGTTAGCTCATATGAAGACATTAAAAATAAATTCACGCCTACATGTCAGAGGGATATTTGCACATGGACCCTAAACTTGTCATTCTGCTGTATAAACATTCTGTCACTATGATTATTGCCACAGCATTGTGGAATTAGGCACAGTTCATCTTTTGGATCATATATTTCAAATGACATAACGATCAAATTCTTCTAAATGAAGAAAATTTCACATATTTGCTAACAACATGTGTGGGGTGGCCTCCCATTTCTTCTTATCTGGAGGTTGTCTCTTTCATGTGTATATTTGTATATATTTTCATAAATATATATTTCTTTTGCAAATCATTTCTAGGCAACAAAATGAGAAATATTTGTAATATCATCAAATTTGGCAGCACTCAATTGAAAACTCTAGCCACAGCATAAAAGTTTCCAAAACTTTGATTTGTTCGAAGCAAAATTTTTAGTGTTCCAAAAAATACACCTTCACTTAGACCATTTTTGTGTATGTATTCAATGCATCTAAACAAAGACTGGTTCTTTCAAGTGCTTAGTCAAACTTTGATGATTCTGACGTTTTGATGCCCAAATGGGGGGGTGGTGCGGTTAGTCACCATGGGTTCTGGGCTGTGAGAAGTCACCATGTCAACATTGACATATTTAAATTTTGCATTGATTGTGTCCCACAGTGAGTTCTATATTACCATGTGGAGTTTTTTTTTAATTGGTTTGGGCTCTAATGCTCTAACTTTGAGGTATGCTTCAATCTATGCTCCGCAGTTTTCCTGTAACATCTTGCTGCAGCTTTATTGTTTACAATATTCACTTGTGGGTAGTGAGCTTGGTTGATGTATACAGGTTGAGTACACAGTGATAGGCATACTGCATTATGCTCTTCAGTGTATTTATTTGTGGGTAATATTTGTTGGTTTGATACTAAGGTGTGGTCATGACTTAGGCTGAAACTGCTGCAACCAGACATGCTGGTTGTTCCCCACAAGCGACCAGCTCAGTGGAATCACTAATTACTGTGGGGGACCAGCAGCTGCAGCAGAACCAAATAAGACAACTGGAGCAGCACCTCACCCACAACAGTTACCTCAATGGTCACTGGCCAGGAGCATTAGATGCTCAAGCACTGTTGTCACTGGAGTGCCAAGGACTATTGCAATCTGCAGCTCAGGACCAGCCTGCGCTGAGGCGGTGGTGGCAGCACATGTTATCCTACAGTGATGCAGAGAGGAACACCTTGCCTTCTAGCACTCAATCTGCACCTCTTCTGGGCCTTGGGTGGCTGGTTAGATAACTCATACGTCTCTTTGGCATGTGCATTAATTATTTCTTGTGCTTTTGTTGTTTACTTCAAGCAATGTTAGCTTCAAAGATTTTGTTGCCTGTTCATATTTTCCCTCCTTGTTTTATATATACTTTTTAATCTTCGAGTTTGTTGTTCATGTGTGATAGAGCAATATTAACAGCAAATTTTTTCTCTTGCAATATTGATATTCTGCATGTTTTGTAACTGTTATGGAAAAGTTAGTTAACAATTGTTTAACAATCTTTATTAGCTACCAACAATCTTTTTTTATGTGTGTTTTTATTATTTATGTGTTTCATTTAGAGATGTAAGGACAGAGAAGAATGATTTCATCATAATAAGTCAGAATAATCATGAGCTAAAAAAATATGATACTCTTGTTCAGATGGATGATGTTTCAGTGAATCCTCCTGTGAAACCTGTTATGTGGTCTTGTGTAGATTGCAAGAGAATGAGAGGTTTCTGCAGATGTTGAGAGGCATTACAAGTTCCTCTATGGCAGCAATGTGGAAGATGATTATTGTTTGTTTCAGTCAGTTTCCCATTGACTAGCTTACAGATTTGTTTCCATCTGAGACGCTGCTTCACGAAAGGGACGGTTGCCAGATCCTTCAAGGGAGCTGATAAACAAACAGTTGATGTTAGACAATTACAAGCTAGTGAAGGGGAGGGGGGTAGCTTGGTAGGCAGCATATGGAGGTATTGGAGTCCATATGGAAATTTTGTAGACTCTATTTTGTGAACAGATTTTTCACGTCACAGCTAACGTTGGTATCAGCAGGAATTGGCCAACAACTTTTATTGCTCTCAAGATGTTCCACAGGTGTCTTTCTGTTGGTCAGAGAATCATGAGTCAGCTGTTGTGGACACTTTCTCATCTGTTTTTGTTAATGTTGATCCTGCCAGCCCTTCCCCACACCAAATTTTTCCTGAAAAATTTAATTTTTGCAAGACAAGATTGTTGATTTCCCAGATTCTGGACAATCTAGACTCATTTGCTGCCTGTGGACCGGATGGTATTCACCCTTGCGTTTTAGTCTTGTTTAGGTAGCTGTGGTTGCCTTCATCTTTTAATTTTGGTGAAGTCATTGAGACTGGGAGTTTGCCAGGGGCAAGGAAGGAATCCAAATTTGACTCTGTTCAAGTCTGTGTCTAGAAGGAATCCTCTCAATTATCAACCTGTGAATCTCATTTCTGTGTGTTTTTAGGTGCTAAAACAGATTATTGTTACCTGGGTATACACTTTTCACTGGGTTCTGACGTTTTGTTTTGTAACCAATATGAGTTCAGGGTGGAAAGGAGTATGGAAAATCAACAAATTCTTATCTATGGTAAAAATGCTGATTTGGTGAATTATCCTGGATTACTCAATGAGTCATAATCATTTGATGTTGTCAATTATTTAGTTTAGGTATCCCAACATAGATGTATGGGTATTTCATGTAGATTGCTGGATTGAATTTGTAGTTTTCTGATTGGTAGATGAATGTGTTCCTCTGTTCCTCTGAGGGTTATTGGGGACTTCCATGAGGTGACAAGTGGAGTTCCTCATGCTCCTGTGTTGGGTCTGTCCTTGTGTCCGTTTCATGTTAATCATGTTGCAGCTGGTAAGGCTTGTGAGTGGGGAGCTTTTGCTAATGTCTTCAAACTTTCAGCGTTCAGATGTAAGCAATCAATGATTGAACTAATTGCAAACAATGTGTGTTCAAATGCCAAATAGTTTTAGCAATTTAATAGTGCCAAGCCCAAAGCATAAACATTGGTACTCAAATAATTCAGCTTTATGATACCATGATACCACTATTATGTGTTGGTTCAGCTTGTGTTTCTAAATGTGTAGCTGTAATTAACCTAACAATTATGATTTGATCGATGATGCAGTAAAAATTATGCCAGGGTTAATTTAGGTATTGCATCTGAGTTTCAGAAGTAATAAGCCCAATGTCAGGTAATTATTCATAGCATGATTATGCTATATAATAATGTTATTCATGCCATCATTGTACAATATTTAAATTTCATTTATATGAAATGATTTTCTAAGATGTGCTATTTTGGTAAAATATGCAATTTATAAATATAAGAAAAGACATAAGTAAACCATATGTAACTATGGATAGTGAAGTAAACTTCTTCCTTAATCTTGAAATATAATTGTATAAACATTTAATTTCTTGATATTGATAATGCTTGCATGTTTCCATCATTTGTGCCCTATTGCTTAGTATAAGAAGCCTACCACTCATGTCTACTTTCTGTATCTAACCCTTACTTAATTATGCTTGCAACAACAACCTATTACAGTTCTGAATAATAACTGAACACAGTTCAGTTCAAAATGCTCATCAAGTAATTTTATTGCATTTACTGCTACATGTGGCAATCATACTAATTGTGTATGCCTTTCCTCCAATCCAGTAGCTATCACGCCAATAGCAAAGTAGCTTACAGGCAATATTACACACTAGGTGCAATTAATAGGCAAATATAATAACAGAGGACCGCATAAAAGCAGACGTCTGGGGATTACCTCCAAGACAGAAAACACTTTTATCCAGAACACAATATGGATAAGCACATATAGCTACACCATGACAAAACCCGGTGACCATAGCTATGGGGGAATTGTGTAGGTGTTGAGGGGGGTAAAGCTTTGAGGCTTCCTGCAAAAGAAGCAGAAATGGTGAATACAAATACCAATCAAAACACAACAACAATGTATGACATCAACTAGATGTTTATCTATCTTTGGCACATTGATCCAAATTGAATTCTGATAGATAAGATCAGATTAAGGGATATCTATATCTCCATCAAGATGATAGCAGTTAAGACCACTCATCCGTCTTTGTGAAATAAATAAATAGATACAAAAAGGGATTGCACTTTGAAAAATAACTTTATGAATTAGGACATCAATAGCATCATATTTTTTTTAACTTATAAATGATGACTCAAAAATTTAAATTTAGTATCAATTACATTAAACTTCTGCAATTTGATTTAAAGTACTCTTTTCTGGAGTAACAAGCAGCTTTGAATGAATAGACAATTCTTGAATTAAAACAGAGAAGATCCCTAAAATTTTGGGAATGTAACCTCACAGAAATAATCATAACAAAATAATGCATAAACCAAAATCGTGTCCTTAGGAACCATCCACAAGTTGACACACAGCACTCACCCTTTTAGTCAGGTGCACTGCGCTCTGCCAACAAGTGGTCAGTCCTGCTTTGGTCCTACAGCCAAATGATGATGGCAACTTCAGCTTAAGGCAATAATTCGACTTGTTATGCAATGGCAAAATTAGTGGTCAGGCTAAGCTCTGCTTCTTCTGTGAAAATAGAAACACATGATTAGGGGGAAGTTGGGATGATAGTCCCATTACATTAGGCTGTGTGTGAACTGAGTTAGACTCACACAAATGTCTATTTATGCATGTATTCATTGTTGATGATAGTAATATACTGATATATATAAATTCTATTGCAATCACAGATAACCTAGTTTGTTAACAATTCCTCCAAAGTTATGTAGGACTTTCCCACATACATTTCTTTACAATACCACATACTCTTAAAAGGTTGTATTGCCAATTCAATTATTCTGAGCAGGAATAACATTTAGGCAAATTAACATAGCTATTGTGAATTTCAGTATACACACTTGGATAATTTTTGGAAAGACTCAACATGTTCATCAGTTTCATTTTTTACGTTTAATTTGGTGTAAATTGACTGGCAAATATATACTTTTTATATGTATTCTTACTCAATAGTGTTTCACTCCCTAACCACCACACCATGCATCTCTCAAATGCGCTGTTGTGTCATTTAGTCACTTCAAAGTTCAATACTTTATAAAATTGGTCCACAATGTGAAGTATGATTTCTCAGTATTCTTTATGATTTGATCTACATTGATGTCATCAATATTTTTTTGCCAGACATATTACCAATGCTGTCACAGGATCTGTTTCATGTGCCCATAGATTATTTAGTTTGTGAGTCATGATGTGCTTGTAATTTACCCTTATATTATAGGTTCATAATAATATAAAGTAAAATGGGATTATTAATTTGAAGTCTCTCAAGATTCACTGAGGAATATTGTCTATTTAGTCCGTGTAGCAAAATCAAAGTGCCTAACAGATTTATGAATTGATAATTATCTTTGGATGGTCAATCACTGAATATCTTTACTTAAATGTTTTTTTTTCAATCTTTGTGGGCATAAGATTTACTCGAGTGGAAATGTATACTTCAACCATTTAATCAAAATTATGGAAAAGTATCTGTATTGGCAAGCATCGGCTATTTTTAGTATCGGTATCAACCAATTCTTTGGTATCTGTATCGGCCAAATTTTCGGTATCGTCCCATTACTAGTATCATGTACAATTATTTGCTCTAATTCAGTTTCCTATGATGCTATGAGATGATTAAATTAGTTTTTATTTTTTGTTTTTATTGCAGCTTTGAAAAAAATACCAAGATCATGTTTGCAAACCTGAAGTATCTAGCTACCTACCTTTGATGTATGGAAAGGTAGCTAGTAACTACTTTTTTGCTAGACCAAATGGCAGGTGGTCCTCAACCCTAATCTATTTTGTTTAAGATTAGCTGCCAATTAGCTAATGATTATTGTGTGTTTACTATTAAATTGTATTTGTATTTAGCAATCTATATGGTTTCTAGTAAGTGTACTTCATAGTTGTCACTACACCACAACCAGTCATCCTGACCTAACTTTACTTTTAGCTATGTAGCTTGCTGTTATTTACCCGATGTCCTAATCATTGCTGAGCATAAAACTGTGCCATGTTTGAATGCATGTATCTCCTTCTACATGCTATTTTTTTTGTTTATTGCTTAATCACTTTAAGCATTTATAGCAAATATCTAAATAACTTTTAGCAATTTTTTTTAACTGAACTAAATGTGTACTTATATTAATATTGGTTTGTGTGCTCATCATTCACATGTTTCTATTTAGGAATTTGGTGTTATTTGAAGATATTTGACTGCCCGATTCAATGATTTTGTGTTGCTGGATAGTCATTCTCTATGGAGAGGTAGCTGATATAAAATTATCAGGGGTAATCCAAGCCCTACAAAAACTTATTAGATAACATGAGTCTTGCCATCAAATATGGTACTTTTCCTGTCTTGAAAACACACTGGTTTAAATTGCACAAGTTATCAACCTTCCTTTTGTTGAGGGGTAAGTTTTGACTTCACCTTTCATATCTCTTTTTTATTTCCCCATGTTAAAGGACTTCAACCTATACTTAGCAATCAGGTCATTACCTATACTTAGCTAATCAACCAACCAATTAAATGCTTCAAAATACATTTAAAGCACAAATTTCTCAAAACAAGTGGTTTCAAACAAAGGATTAGGAATGGATTTTTTTTTATAAAATGTATATACTTTGTCATCAATAATTGAAGTTAAGAGATGTTCATTTTCTTGCGTCGTGTGCAATCTTTCCTAGCCAACCCTTGGTTATTGACATTCTTGAATGATTTGGTTCAGGTACAATTCTCCATTGACTAAAACACTAAACCTGACCAGAGGAAGAGCATGCCCATCTATGATCCCTACCTGAGTCATCACTTTGATACAGGGCTCTTTTGCAGTGATCAGTTTCATGGGAATTCACTAGGGCCCAATAATAATAATTTTAGCAATTTGAGGACTACTGCAAGACAAACCATTTTTCATTGGTCCATGTAACTCTCTCAAACCATAACTCAAAATTTGTCAACCAATGTTTACAGACCAGAAATCTTGATTCCATGATTGCTGACAAAAGACCTTGAACTTGAGGAGACTGTAAGCTTTCCACTTTGACTTTCTGCACAAGATGCACCACACTGCCTCACAACTCATATCAAGCCTATCTGAGGCATGTCAAGATGTAGCTACATAAGTTAACGACGAAAAACTGCCTGGTTTCTAATTTGCTTTGTCTGTAGTTGGATAGTTTCCCAGTGCCATTTGTGGGTGAGCCATGGCATATTTATGCTGTCATTCCATACCTCTTTGAAAGGTTTGTATGTGTCAGATGTTCCTTGGATTCCCAGGGCAAAATTGCTTTGCAAAGGCTCATTGAATTTCCACAGCTCAACATATTTCTCTAAACTTTCTTGTGACCTAGCACGGATGCTCTTTGGAGAAAGCAGAATCTCTTCATATTCTTGAATATGAACCAGCTGAAAACTAACTCAAAAGCCTAGATATTGCATTTAATATAAATTTTGATCTCAATTCTTGTTTGAAACCACTTGAAAATTTTATAAACATGTTTATTATGTGTTTATTTTGTGACATGATAAAATGATATTGCTGTAGTATGTAGCTCTATAGCTTGCTACTTATGGAAAGGAGAGAAGTAGTATGCAGCTAGCCACTCTATGATAGGAGAGCAGTAGCTTGTACATAGCTAGCTACTGGATGACCACTGCCTTTTAGCTATTCAATCCACATATTCCTATACTCATGATAATGTAACTGTCCATATTTGTCAATTTTCCAACATTTTCATCTTCTGTGTTTCTGGCACCCTTGAACTATCTAATCCACATGTCAGCTTTTCAACACTGCCACTAAAGAAGCTCTGTGTCTGGCACCCTTGAACTATTTAATCCACATATTCCTACAACTGACTCTCCAACATTGCCAGCATAACACAGAACAGTCTTCTCTGTTTCTGATGCTCTTGAACTCATTTTTCTCATCTACAACACTCGTTCTGCCCATACTCATCTTTGCCTCCCATTCTGCAGGCCAAAGAAGCTGAAGGCACTGACACCAGCATCCCTATCGAGGTGAAGGAAGCCCTGCTTGATCTTACGCCTGAACTGCTCAGGCCACTTTCTGTGTCCCAACTTAAAGAGGTAAGGATGGTGACTGACACCTGGTGCTCTCTTAGGATGATGAAACTTAGCTCTTGCAAAGTGTTTTTGGTGGAAATCCAGATATTGATTTATTGGTGAAATGCTGGATTTTTTAACCTAATTTTCTTTGTGCCAGGAGCATTAATGTGACAATTATTTTGTCAAGGAGACAACCTGAAAAAGGTTTGCTGTTCAGTATCCCACATGGCGTATAAATGGGTTTCTCACCTTGGTTGCCTCAAGACCACCTCACACCCCAGCAAGGCCAGAGTGCAGAGCATGACAGGAGGCACAAATGCCACAGCACGCCAGACTGCAAAGGATCCGCATAATAATAGAGCAAAAAAAACTGGAACTTTGTGCTTTAGGCAACTGATCATACAGCAGTTCTGTTAGTCACAAAGTGAAACATACACATACATAA